>CANYCX010327088.1:0-11847 GCA_948193385.1 Breynia disticha f. nivosa
ATTAGAAGGAGATTCTCGAGGTTTTTCTCAAAGGTTTCGTGAGATCCAGGGTCTGTTCATATGCTTTAAGCATTGTGGTGACAAATGTTTCTCAATCTGTTCATCTAATTGACTTACAAAGAGGTGATCCAAAATTCCCAGAGCTAGTACATGTTTTCTTTAATTCGTGTATTATTTTTGTAGAGGGACTGTATCTATGGTTCTTGAAAAGGTGTCACAAAGGTCGTCTCAAAGTATTTTTGAGATGGTAGTTACTTATTTCTATCCATACACCTACGACCAAGAGGGAACATCACCAAGGTGAGGTTTTCTTTACAAAGATTAAGTTTTTATGTTAACTAGTCATGATCTGTTAATCAATATGCTGTTATTTTGGTTTCTGATGAGGATCTTGGGTGGTCTTTTCTTCGTTTATTCATGTATTTTCCGCAGCCTTAGTTATTTAAACACGTTAGAAACCTAACATTTAGGACATGCAAATTTTGGCATTCATATCAAGTATAATTGTAAAAATTTAAAGGTGTCAAATAATAGGCCAAAAAACTATCTAGATAAGCCTATAACTAGTCTTTAAGGCTCTATCTTCAAGATTGGTCATACCAATATAGATTGGGCTCAACATTTGGGCTCCATCTTCGACCTTCATTATAACGTTTAATAATAATCATATATTATTACATCTTTAATGCGCACATGCCTATTTATAAACCCAAATAAGGTCCATGAAATGTACCATATATATACACAAAACACATAGCACAAAATGCAAGATAATACAATCTAATTTTTAGTTTATATCATAGCTGATTTGGAGAAATTGTGTAATTAGGTAATAAAGACTCATGTATATTTTGAAAACATTCTTTGAGAAACATTGTTGTTTTATAAATTCTATTAGGCTTATAAAACTCATTGTTAATGACCAATTTCTAAGAGGAACACATTTTATTCACCATAATTTCGACAACTAGGTTCATGCAGTACGTAGGCAAAACCCTAACAAAAATCCTTCTCCTTCCATAGTTGATTGTCTAGGTTTTCAAAATAATGCACTCAATGACTTGAATCAAACAACAATAGTCTTATTTTAATAAACTAATTTCATTTAAAAAAAATCATGTTAAACAAGAATGAATCAACAATAAAGCATCCTTGTTTTTAAACCATCATTACATGCATTTCCTTTTGTGCCAATAAAGAACAAGACAATTTCAATTTAATCATATTAATGTTTAAGGTCTTATAAACATAAATATTAATTAAAACATGTATAACAATTAACATCAACCATTAATTGGAATACAATAATCATATATTTATAAAAGAAATATATGATCATACGATATATAAAAAATATATAAAAATAAAACATAAACTATATATTAACACATATCATACGATTATGCATTTATAAATATGCTGCCATGAGCACATACCTAGACTATACACATTCAACCAATTAACTCAAATTTTAAGCAAAGTATACAACATCATTATCCTAGTCCAATTTTTTAGAAATCAGACATGCTTTCTAATGTGTTTTTTCATTCAAAACAGTAAAATTCAAAAAATAATTCAAAACTTATTTCTCCGAAGAACATCATACAAAAAATTAATCTGTAGATAAAATATAAGATTAGTAGATTAACCTTGAAGCATGTTTTAACAAAAACTTGTAAGAACACAAAGAACAGTCTTTTGCATTGTTATGTACCAACCAAGAAGCTATCATCGAGTGAAACTCCTATATTTTCACACACACAAATAGACCTTAATTATTGGACAGAGTGCTATCTCCTTTCTTTATCTCCTTTATGGATGATCTCGCAGAAGACCACTAAGACCAAGAATAGAATACTTCATTCTTTTCTTTTATATAGAGAGGCTCACACTAGAGAACAAGAACAAGAGAAAAATAACTTTTCTTTTCTGTTAGTGTCTTGAGAGTCTATGGTTTTTCTGTTGTATCACAAATCAAATCTCTCTCACTATTCTATCCCCTTAAGGCTGATTATGTGGAGCAAATTTTGGATTTGATTTCAAAACCAAACTCCTATAATCACTCACAATTATCACCTTAATTATTTTGTATTTTATCTTACCTAATTAGTTTACTTTCCTAATTAACACACACTAATTAAAAAGCATAAATACCAAAATAACTCTCATGGTTGTGCACTACATTTATGAGCCCCAAAGTGTCTATTGTAATTATCCATATGAGCTTACATATTTGTCAAATTATTTACCCCAAATTTGTGACCTAAAAAAATACCAACCTTTTAGTCAATTCTTTGTGTGTGATCCCATAAGTCCATTCAAATTTGGCATTAGGAAATAAAGCTCTTAAAGGTCATATGTGCACTCTAGCAAGTCATATTGACAATCTAATCATAATGAAAATATAGTTGGCATTTATTGACCTAATACAATCCTACATGGTCCTTTAACTTTGAATATGAAAATGAATATAAGGCATGGGCTGAGTCATCCTTTATACATTAATTCTTTCATTGATATCCTAGTGACACTAAAACTTTTAGATAAATAATGAACTCATTATTTCATTTTGGTTCAACCACACACTTTGTTCACTGCTTAAGAGGCCTGATGGTATTATCTCTCTTTCAAAATGGCTAATCTCTTCACTTTTCTCATACTTTCTAACATGGATTATTGTATAACTAATCATGCACATCCATTTCACTCTATTGCGAGCAAGTTAGGCATATGTCAAAGTACAAAATAACCCATCTAAAGTTTTATAGAGATTTTAGATCTATCAACTCTAATGTAAGACTTGCATTATGATTTCCACTTATGAATCATAATCATGTAGTGTTCTCATTGTGCAGATCTAATGAAAATACCATGTCCTAGGCACAGATCTATATCTCCTAGCTAATAATAAATGTCCTTGTGTTTTGTAGAACCAAACCCACTAAGTTAAAAAGAGAATGATAGTATTAATTCACCTAGTATTCCTACAGTAATGATTGACTAGGGATATTTAAAATTTAATCTCTTTCTTCAAAGGCACTATAAATATATGCCTCACATATGTCAGCTTAAGCATTGAGATTCACATTCAAGGATGTTTTGGTTAGATCAAGTAGTCTTTCTAGGATATATGATAACGAAATAAGGATTTTTTTAATTTAAAAGAGATAGAAGTAGTGTTGAAATGGGAACCTCTTAAGAAAATCATAAAGGTACATAGCTTGCTCGGTATGGTTGGATACTATAGGATATTTTTAGAAGGATTTTCAATCATTGTAGCTCCACAGGAAAAGATTCTTAGAAAAATGTATCAACTCAATGGAATGAAAAGTGTCATTAGAGTTTTAATGAATAGAAGCACGTATTGAGAACCACACTAGTTCTTATAATTTCGAGTAACACAAGGTGATTTGTAATATATAGTGATGCTTCATATTATGGAATAAGTCGTGTCCTTATTTAGAATGGAAAAGTGATTGCATATTGTTCTAGAAAGTAGAGACCACGTGAAGTAAATTATCCAGTACATAATCTAGAGTTATCAACAGTGATATTTGCATTTAAGATCTAGAAACATTGCCTGCATATGGAGAAACTTCTTGGATTTTCACATATCAACAAAGCTTAAAGTATTTGATGATATAAAAAAGCTGAATATGAAGCAAAATATGGATTGAATTATTAAAATATTATGATTTTACGATTGAGTATCATCTGGGGAAATCAAATGTGGTAGTTCATGCTCTCAATAAAAAATCTAGCAGTATTTTATCTGACCTACAATTGACTCCAATGGTAGATTTGATAGCATTAAAAAGTTTGAATGTAAGGTTAGAAATGTCATAATATGGATTATAGACTGCTAAATTCATAGTAAGACTGATGTTATTAAAAAAAATTAGGAGGCACAAAAAAATATGTAAAATGTGTAGAGTTGAAAGAGAAGATTTATCAGGATGTTAAGACACCATTTCAGTTAGTTGTTGAGCTATTGATGATAAGCTTAAGATTTTGTGTACCAAATGTAGATGAAATTAGATGAAAGATTTTGGATGAAGCTTATAATGCTCCATATGTTATGTGTTTAGGAATGACAAAGACGCATAATACTTTGAAACGACACTACTAGTGGCCAAATATGAAAAAAGACATGGAAAATTTTGTATGCAGATGTTCAGTATGTCAACAAGTGAAGGTTGAGCATCAGGCATTAATTAAAAAATTTCAACCATTACCTATTGTTACATGGAAATGGGAGCAAATTGCCATGCATTTTATGATAGGTTTGCCCAAAATCCACAGTTGAAAAGATACAGTATGGATAGTGGTTGATAGGTTAACCAAGTCTGCACATTTTCTACATGTCAAATTGGGAATTTCTCTAGAATAACTAGTAGAGTTGTGTAACAAAGAAACAATGAGATTTTATGAGATTCTTATATCCATAGTGTTAGATGAGTCCTGAGGTTAGTATCGAGATTTTGGTAAATATTACAAAATGCTTTGGGTATGAAATTGAACTTCAATAATGTGTTACATCCTCAGACTGCATCCTCAGACAAATGAACAGACTAAGAGGATGATCCAAACACTAAAAGAAATGCTTTGAGCTTGTGTGTTTAGATTTCAAATATTGTGGGATAAGTATATTTCTCTCATTGAGTTTGTATATAACAATTAGTATCATAGAAGTATCAATACCACACAGTATGAAGCTTTATATGGAAGGAAGTACAAAAGTCCAATATACTGGGATAAAGACTGATAAAACTGTTTGAAGGTTTAGAGATAGTGCAAAAAACTATAGAAAGGTTAGAATTGATCATAAGTAAGTTAAAAGATACACAAGGCAAAACAAAAGGCCACTATGATCAAGATTGAAAGGAAATGGATATCAGGTAAGAGAAAAAGTATTTTTTTTAAAGTTTTACTATGTTAAGGGGGATGAGAGTTGGAAATAAAGGAAATTAGAGTCCTAGATACATTGGCCATACAAGATTACTGAACATATAGGTCCTTTGGTATATAGGTTGTTATTACGAACAAAGATAACACAAATACATGATCTGTTTCATATTAGTGTGCTTAGACAATACAAATTAGATTTGACATATGTTTTTTGATTTAGATTTTTGGATTTCAAATAATCTTACCTATATAGAAGAACCAATGCAAATTGCAGACAAAAAGATAAAACATTTGAGAAAGAGATAAATACTTATGCTAACTGTTATATGAAAGCATCATAAGTTAAAGGAAGCAACCTAGGAGACAAAGGATATAATGAGAAAATAATAGTTGAACTTTTTTACTAGTAAAACCAGAACCTTAGACAAACCAATGAACATATAAAATGTATATGATACATAAAAATGAGTACGAAGGTAAACAAGGATAGTAGATACAATATTAGTATACAGAGACAAAGTCCAAGGATGAAATTCCTTAAAGGAGGAAGAAGTATCACATCCATTTCCTTATACTTTATATAGATAAAAAGAGACAAAAATCTTCCCTATATGATTTGCATTGTACAAACATCAAGAAAATTTATGTGTGATTATATGAAATAGTAATATAAATGAAAGAAAATAAAGATAGTAAGTTAGAAGTGATTTAGATAAGGTGTGTTTAATGAACAGGACTGTAAATAAAATTTATGAAAGGGTATGTTGACAACACATCACAGTAGTGAGTTCTATGGTGAGGATGTTAGATGCAACGCAGGATAGGGGATCTAACATGGGGCATTGTGAGTTCCATAGTGGTCATTAAGGATACCATAAGTCATGTAACATTACGACACGACTATGTCAACTTGTAGAAAAGCCAAATATTGAGTTAGATAAAGATAAATGTATCATAACATCTTTTAAACAACAAAACATTTCCTAAAGTAATGGATAAAAATCCTCCAAAACCTATGAAAAATCTTTGAACATAAATCATCAAATGTAGGAGCAATCAATTGAGATTAAGTAGGAGAAAAGAAAGCTTAAATAAGGTAAGTAAAAATCAGTGAAATTTCAAATTTTTTGTTATGTGTTTCACGAATTTTTATAAATAGTTGCTGTTAGAAATAGATGGTGGTAAAATTATGGTGGAAACAATGACAAATTTATGAATTTGTGCAAGTTAAAGAAGATGGAAATTCGTTATATGTTTTAAATGATGCAAAGTTGATGGACATGATGGATGAGAAATCTAGAACCCTAGAATGAATAAATTAGTTCTCTCTTATTAGTGAACTAGTTTATGTCAAATATATATGGTTAGAAACTTTGATATTTTAATGAATTGAAAAGGGGAATAGTGAAAAACAATGACATATATTTTGAGAAATAAAAGAAAAGAAATATGTGGACATAATTTAAAAGTTAGAGCAAAGAATGAAATTCATTATTTTGTATGAATTCTTGAAATAAAACTATAAAAGGAATTATTAGGAGAATTTAAAATGGTATTATAGTTTATGATGTAAGTTTGAAAAAAATATACAAAGGGATTAGAAGTAATGTATAGTAGAATTTTCTAATTTGGAAAGAAAACAAGACAAAGAGGGACTAAATTAAGAATACTTTGGGAAAATGGTGGAAAAAGGGAGTTTTTTTAGATCATACAATTATGCGTCATGGTGAGTCAAATTGTTTTTTGGTATGTTATAAGGATTTTTTTTAATGTAGAACAACAATCAAGATGCCAACATAGGGATCGGGGTCAATAGCACTCCAAATACTTCAGTTGAGTTGGTGAGTAACCCAGACTCACTTTTTAATGTTTTAAATGTTTGAAAACTTAAATAAAGATAATAAAAGGGTAAATGTTGTATGGATGAATTTCATATATTTATAATGTTCAGTATTGAGATATGTGCAATTGTTATAACATTAGAGTATGGGATTGTTGATGTGGTATGCAGGGATTGCACATACGTTACTTGTATCAATAGTTGAAGTGTTATACTATGAATGTTTGAGATAAGAATGAATGTTTAAATGAGACATGTATGGGAATGAAATGAATACGAAATTCATGAGATTGTTGAAAAGTCAATGAGGTGGCAACGAGAAGAAGTGTTAAATAAGGTGGCAATAGAATGAAGTAATATATATATATATATATACATACATACATATATATGATATATATATAAGGTGGCAATGGGAAGAAGTATATATGATTTATAAGGTGGTAACGGGAAGAAATAGATATGATTTATAAGGTGCCAACAAGAAGAAGTATAAACAATATACAAGGTGGCAACAAAACAAAGTTTATAAATGATATATAAGGTGTCAACGAGAAGAAGAAAGAAAATGATTATTAATATCGAATGTTATAAATGAAATGAGCGAATAAGGAATATGTTTCAAAGTTAAAGATTTTGTGAATGCAACCAGATGTATAATGATACAATTGAAATGATGACACCGAATGAGATTATGTATGTTTAGAATATGTAATTAACTGCTATTGTTGTGCATATTATATATGTTCGTATGTATTGGTTGATGTCACATAAATATGAGAATGTAGATTAAATTTAATATCATAACAATGTTTTGTATGTTTAAATGATATGTGACTTACATAACATGCAAATTAAAATTGTAAGATTGCCTAAGTACTTATCACTAGCCGTGTTATTAATGGGTGTTGAATCCAATAAATTAATCCTACTCAAAATGTTTGTAGTCAATGGGGAGCTAGTTGAATCCATACGGATTGGTTAAGGTCTGTTTAATTTCTATAAAACTAAATAACAAGGGTAAAAAGGTGAATTGATTGCATTGAATAAATTGTAAATAAAACAAAATGGCTAGAAAGTAAAAATCAATGTTAATAAGTATCTAGTCCAGGTAAATATCTATTTGTTCTAGAAATTCAATCACAGACAATGAAAGATAATCAACATCATTATTATAGGCAAGTTATAGTTACAGGTGATGCAATTAACAACCAATCTTTACTTAACTCGTTGGTATTTTTGGGACACCCCTGCAAACTACTTCTCTAATTCGATAAATAATCTCTAGGACATAAAATATTCAATATATTGATCGCATTAAGAATGATAAAGATCTTACCCAAACCAACAAATTTGGACAATCGCAATTCATTTAAGTAAGATTATCCCAATCCATTAATGCTGAAATTATAACTTGTCACTTATATTAGAACACAAAATCATAGATGTTAACATCTAATTGTTAGTTTATCTCTATGCTAATCAATCTAACTAGCCACATCAAATTAACCAATAAGTAATAATGAATAATCAAAACAAGAATGGAATAAATTCAATAATGATATTAATATTAATAAGATAAAAATCCCATGAAAGTATCAAAAACATACTTCAATATACCATGGCTAGATTAGCAACTTAAGTGCTCATGGAAGTAGACATCATAACAAAATTTTGTTCAAAGAGTGTTCAAAGGTGGTCAATCACAAGTTCTTCCTAACGAATGTCCTAACCCTAATTAAGACTCTCTTAATGCTTAAAACAAAATGCCTTTTTCTTTCCTTCTATTTTGTCCATTCTCGTAGCTTACACACTATAGAAATCATTAGTATGTGTGGTCAGCACATGAGTGCCCATGGTCTCTATAACCACACATTTATCTACTTTGTCATGTGAAGGAGTATGTGTTGCAGGCACGAATGCACACACTTTTGCATCCACCGTGCATACTCCACTAACATGCAACTCTCTTAAAAAATCAACCAACTTTGGTATTTCCTTCTCTCAATATATACAACAATCTGCTACTTTGTCATCAATCTATCACCTGAGACATAAAATGCAAAATGAAATGAAAATGGACAATAAAGAAAATAATGAATGCAAAATAACAAGTAAAAAGAACCAAAAATAATGCATGAAAATGCAACCTAATAGTTATAAGTTGTGTTGTCAATCTTCAACCTAATTTCTACATTTTGTCTATCCAACATGGGTTATGTAACAGACCATGAAAGGGTGTGTGCCATTTACATGGGGCATGAAATGGACCACGACCAAAATTTTTATGTGCAAAATTTTCTAGACAACAATGACTATTACCACAAAGGTCATGGAAACTTCCACGGAGGTCTTGTGAGTTTAACACGGGGTCATGCCTATATGATGTGTTACACTAACACAGGACATATTTTAGACCTTGTTGATAGTAAAATGGATTAGAAATGTTTTACAATTAATTAAAAAGTAAATAAAACATGAATGATCGTGAAAAGTGTTAAAAGGTTTTTGATTATTGAGGTTTTTAATATATGATTAAAGTTTTATAGTTATAAAGAAAGATAATAACATGATAAAAGCAATGGTTATATTACAGTGTTGTAAGAAATTATTGAGGCTTTGGTTAAAATGATCATAAGAGATAAATTTCCCTTTAGAGTTGTTCAATGTGATGAGTTTAAAGAATTTTGTGTAACACCCTAGTTTCTTCATTTATACGTCTACATTAATTATAACCTTTCTTTAAGATACATTGATTATTCACTTATGATAAACTGTCTTTCATTTATCATATGAACATTTAGATTTTAATGTTATTGATTCATAATATACTTTTCATTATATAAACTTTTTAAAACATCATTCCATACATCAGTCAACTATATATCCAAAATGGATGTATATGATCACAACAAGTTGGAGAGGACACTAATCTAGTGTAACATCCTCGTACTGAATCACTTAATTAATGTTTTAAATAATATTTTTAATAAAATTAAAGAGTTTTACAATTAAAATGACGAAAATAAATGATTAGAAACAAAGATATGAAATGGTGACAAAAGGGTGATAAAAGGGTGACGTTAAATAGCCAAAACGAAGGACAAACCTCTGGAGCATAAAATTACACGTGGTGGAGGCCCAAAAATACGTGGTGGGCATGACCATG
This sequence comes from Breynia disticha f. nivosa, assembly GCA_948193385.1. Taxonomy (NCBI): domain Eukaryota; kingdom Viridiplantae; phylum Streptophyta; class Magnoliopsida; order Malpighiales; family Phyllanthaceae; genus Breynia; species Breynia disticha. The sequence continues at coordinate 9,918 of CANYCX010327088.1, forward strand.
CGTACTTCCATGCCTACCACACGTTCTCAATCATTTACAGCAAAAAAATATAACAGATGCTTTCTGATTTCCTTAGAACCTCCAAATTCAGTTAAACTCTTCAGAGAAAAGGGAGAGTGAGAGAGTTAGAGAAGAAGAGAGATTTTGTGAGGGGAGAGGTGGAATTGAGTTAGAAAAGTCGTTCGAGATATCAAATCATTCGTAGTTTTGAGCCGGGAACCAAGTGGTATAAGAGAAACAGGTAAAATTCGGAGTTTTCGTTAGTTTTTACGAGTTTTGCTATAATTGTTTCGAGTTAATTCTTGCTATAATTAGTGATTATTAATAGAATTGAGTTTAAAATTAAGTTAGAAATATGTTATATTGAGTTATTCCTAATTTAAGTAACGAAGGAAAAATCATTAGGGTTCGGGCGAGGGTTTACAAAATTGAGAAGCAAAGTAAAGGAAATTGATAGGGCATGCATTAAATTGAACGTTATAATGGAAAGTATAGATAAATTACTGATTATATGTTATTGAATGATTGATATATGTTATAGGACGACAGCGTAGTCAAGTTGGACGGGACGTGAGTTCACACCAATCTGACTATTTCAGCTGACAGGTGAGTATATCTCACTATTTGGCTATATTAAAATGAATGGTTATATATTTATCGTCGAATGATATTGCGTATATGAATTGATTATATATGTATGATTACTTATGATATGCGAATATGATTTCCACGTACCGATATGAAAATGAAAATGAAACGAAAAAGGAAAGTGAAACGAGATGATGATATATGTGCGTACTTACATGGTTACGATATGTGATATGTAAAATGAAAAAGGATTCGTAGTTATGATTCAAATGAAACAGATACGCAAAACGAAAAAGGCATACGAAAAAGGTACTTGAACGTGTTTATGTTTTCATATGATATGTGATACGTGATAAGTTATGTGATATGGAAAGGTGATAAATGATCGATCATTCAGTGACAGGTGTAGGGAGACGGAAGTTAGGTCCACATGAAAAGGAGGTGGAAAAATGTTTTTAAAACTAATAGGGAGACGGAAGTTAGGATTTATTATGAAGGAGAACGTTCAATTCAAACGTATACGAATCAAGATCAATATAAGTTAAAACGATAATGCAAAGGAAAATGAAAAGGATGAAGAATACATAATATGAAATGAGATTTATTGATGTGTTATATCTGTATATTACGAAACGAAATTGATTAGAGAGATTTGTTCGTATATATGATTGTTTACGTGTTATTATAAAAATGAATAAAAGATTACCCACTAGGCCCGCAACTCACGCAACTACGATGTTTGTTTCAGGTACAGGTATTAGCAGGGGTAGACGTTTATACTAGAAGTGTCAGAGTTTCCCTATTCTACAGGTTGGACAGCTGGTACCCAATCTACTTCTCTCTCTTCCGCTGATGCCATTAGGATCTGTTGCATATATTTTGCATATACTAAGATGTTGATATATTATTGATATATGGTTTGTGGTATGATACATATAATTTGTTGATATGTATATATATGAGGTTGTTCTATTGATTTGGATATATCTGATGTTGAGTTGCATGCTGATTGATATGAGAATGTGTGAGAGCATTCTATATGTTATTTAAAACTGATTTGCAGGAGGATTGTAATAAGTTATGGGATATCAAGATTATAGCCATTATATAGCAGTTCTATGTAAAGTATGGACTTGCTGAATAAAGAATAAAGGGCGCATTAGCATAACATAAAGCTTAATCTATGGATGTGTTAACTAATATGATCGATATTCTAAGAATATAACGGAATAACCGAAATTGAAATATCCAACCTATTGGTATGAGGTTTCTTTACGTAACTAAAAGTTAAATAAGGAATAAGGAAAAATGATATATATGTGAATAATAAGAAAAGTTTTTA
>CANYCX010327141.1:0-17374 GCA_948193385.1 Breynia disticha f. nivosa
GGTGAGTGCATGTCAATTGAAGGAATTGAAGTTTTGAATCGTATTGGGTATATTTTGCTTCGTAATTTATTTAGCCTCGATTCAAAATTAAATTCTGATTTCAAAATTCTTGACAATCATTTCCTAAATATAATTGTCATAAACTTCCCTTTATTTAATTCTTAACAATTTTCTATTTTCATTATCGCGAAAAATTTATACGTATTTTTCACGTATTTATACGTATTTTTACTGTATTTTTACGTATTTTTACTGTATTTTTCGTAAATTTTGGGATGTTACATGTCACGCTTAAAAAGTAACCATTTTATGTAGAATAAGGTATAATTCAATGTTGATTGATGTCTAATTCAATGTGGGATGATGTATATATATGTATTTGTATTCGGGAATCGAAAGGACGTCGAAAACGGAGACTAGTGTTGGGAATTGAAAATAACGTATTTTTATTTTTCTCGTAACACACATTATTCCTCATGCAGAATGAATAACGTATGTTTATGGGGATGAATAACGTATGTTTATGGGGAAGAATAACATACGTTAATTGCAAAATGAACATATGTTATGGGGGGTCCGAACATGTCATTAAAAGGCTAAAAACACTGCATTTCGGGGTAAAACACCCCACAAGCCTCCTAAAAATTCTCCCAACTCTTAAACACCAATCTAAACCTTCCTAAACACTAAAACAACCTACCAACTTGTGGATTTCAAAGGATTAACAACACAACGATCCCTCCATCTGATTCTCTCCGGATTAGGGTTTGAAAGCAAAGAGGCAAAAAGGTAAGATCCTTGATTCTAAGTTGAAATGTGTAGGAAATCAAGTATATTTGGTAAGGTTTTTTTATGCTTTCAGTGTAGTTATTAAATGTATAAACATCTAACATAAAACCTGAGGATTTGTGGAAGATTCAAAATTTTAGGGTTATGGTGGAATTTTGGGATTTCAAGGAATTGGTTGGATAAATGAGAAATAAGTATAGAATGTTGTCTATAACACGAAATATTTTATAATTTGTGTAGGAGGTGACAAACGGAACCCAACTCGGGGATTTATGTCGAATCGAGTACGCAGGAAAGCGAGGTAAGTGTCCTATGACGCTTACTAAGGAATGTTTGCCTTTTATGATTAAACTATTATCAACAATGTTTTTATTATTGAAATGATAACAAAATATAAGCTAAAAGTAAGACTTGATTTGTTTATGCTTTATGTGATTCCCAGAAAAAAATTATAAGAATAGTTTAGAAAGAGATATGTGAGTTGCATTTGCATGCTTTGAATGAAAATTTAATTAATGGCATGGGAAATGTGAAGTTACTTCATGTAAGTAACTTATATGTGTGCTAAGTAATGGTTTATGATGCCTTGAATGAGTGATTAAAGGCTAATGGCTATAAAAGTGTAATGTTGTATGAATTGTGTAAATGTACACAAAATGATGGTTGTGGATGTATGCTCTTTATGAGAATGTTGTACGATCATAAGTATGAAGCTTAAGATGAATTGTGTAAGGTATATGTGATTATAAATTTAAGAATGATGTGATGAATCATGTTTATATTGTCATATGTACATTATGAATGTTCCCTATTGACTTTGTGATGAACTCTCTTTGAGTTACATAAGTGTATGTTGGCTTATGCCACTAGTTTGGCTATTTTGAGCCTGTTGGCTCGTATTGTGATATGGATGATTTGTGGAACATTCATGTGCATGTGTTAATGTCAAAATTGAGATGAAATGCATGGAGTTGCATTCATACATACCAATGTGGTTCTGGCATGAGCACATTGTATGTTCATACATTGAGATAAAAAGGGAGCTTATAGCTCACATTGTGAAAAGGGAAGGAGTGTTTTTCTTCCATATGAAAAAAAGGGGAACTACCCAATATTTGAGAACATAAGAGCTTCACTTTTGATGTTATGTTTATGTCGAGCGAGAGCCCGATGTTGGGCAAGGCCCGAAAAATGATATAATAAAAAGGAAGGGGAGATGTTCATCCACAGAAGGCGAGATGTTCTTCCTTGTGATAAAATGGGGGAAATGCCCAATTGTGATTTTATGTCATGTAAGAGCTCGATGTCGTGCTAGGCTCGATGAACATCTGTTTGTGAGAATGCGTTAGCATTGCATTTTCATTCATTATGCATACATGTTATTGATTCATGGAAAATGAATGTGTGTTCATTAAGGTTATGATATGAGCATAACTTGTGATTAGATGATAAGTGCTCTTATATGAGCTTTATAGAGTGAACCTATGTTATATGTGTTTATGTTAAATTGTATCTGTATGGAGATCGATGTTGAGTGTTGATGGAATGATTATAATGAGATGATTATGGTTTGAGTTAAAAGGAGTACGAGTTATGTGTTATGTGATGTTATACCATGTTGGAAATCTGATTCTAACAATGTTGGATGCGATATGTGTTTAGGAATGAAATTAGGTTTGTATGTGCTTGCATAGAATTATTGAGATTGATGGTAAACTATCGTTTTATGACCTTGATTGTGTAAGGAAAATATGAAATGGGTTAATGAGAATTAGTGATAAATGGTGTTGTTACATGGAGTATGATGTGTATAAATGAGCGTAAGTATTATAATGAGTTAGGTGTGTGAGTATGAACTATGGAAAAGATAAATGATGTGTAAGTTGATGCTTATGATTGTTTGATTTGATCTTGATAAAGTATGTTAATCATGTGCTTAATGGACAATTATAGTGATTTTAAGTGTGTATGAGAGTTGCATAAGTGTTTTAAAAGCTGGTTGTTATGTTAAGTGTCGTGGAAAATGTGCATGTACGATATATAACTCAGAAGTTGGACAGAATGGTTCTGAGGCCATAACATACGTTATGGCACTTAAACATACGTTAATTTTGAGTAAACCTATGTTATTCTTGCCTGGATTCTCTTGGGAAGTTACAAATGAATAAAGTACGTTAGGGTCAGGCTAAACATACATTAATATGGTTCAGAAACATAGTTTTAGCCTGAATAATGTGCAAATGAATATCTAAAGTGAGGAAATGACCGATGATGGTTCATAGGACATAAAATGCATAAAAGAATTGTTTGTGATGTGGCTACGGTGAGCCATTAGGGGACTTAGGAGCGAATATTTTGTGATCCACACGTACACACGTGTTGGCCGAAGGTTCCCATGCAACCCAGCTTAATAACACAATGGGTTCACTTACTGATCATTTTTATATACTCACCCGTGTTTTGTTGTTGAATGTATTCAGACAGACAGATATTTGTGACAGGGCTACGTAATCGGCGGGACGAAGCGGTACGATACTAAAGGTCGAGCTCCTAATTTGGCTTTTGTGAATCATTGTATATCTATGTTTGCATTAGTATAAATGTGATTTGAGAACATAGCCTGTTTAATGTTTTCCATTGCTTCTGCATTTCTGACGTTATTTTTGTGTATGACAAACATTGGTCATTATGGAATGACTTGTAAACTTTATTCCTAATGGTTTTCTCCCTCAAACTATTTGTGTTGGAAAGAAAAAAATGGTGCGAAAATCATCCATTATTCTAAATAATTGTTTCTACAATTGGGGTTCATATTTAGTGGTATCAGAGCAGGGATTAGATTACATGCAGACTATGTCGAAAAAAATCGTGCGAAAATCATCCTTTATTCGAAAATGATTGTTTCTAAAATTGGGGTTCACAATATTTGGCACAAAATAAATTGGTGTGTCTTTTAGGTTTGAGAACATTCATTTAATGAATGGTACTGGTCCTGGCCCAGGTGCATCGCTAGGTTTTAACTCAAAGAGCCCAAAGGCATAATTTCTCTAAACTGCTTGGGGCAAAAAACTTAAAATAGATTTGTTATGTTTAGGTTTACATTTCAACTTCTTTCAACATGTGGTCCTTTGGCCTAGATGTGTGTAGAATTTTGATTGTTGAATGGATTGCATGGTGCATTCATGGGCCTCATTTTTGGTAAAGACCTTCTGAGCCTATTTTATTAAAGCATTTGTATAGGCTTGTTGAGTCTATTTTAATAACTTAAGTTAAGGATGGAGAGCCCACTCAAAGGTGCACTTAAAGCCCAAAGATTATACTATGTAATAGAATATGCCTAGTTACAGGATCATTGGCCCATTATTGGACATTCAATTTTTTGCACTAAGATTATGCATGTGATATCCATGATGATGAATGATTGCAACATACAAATGTTGAATCTGCATTTGCCATGCTAAGTCATAATTAAAACAAAATGCTCCTAGAAATAGTAAGTCAAGTAAATTGCCTCCCTAAAATAAAAACCTATCAACGCATCAAAGATTGAAGCATGAGTCAAGCCAAAGCTGAGGATGTTTGATTTTCATTGTGAGGAAGGGCTAAGATCGATGTTATTCTATAACATCATGTGAGATTGGGGTTAGATTAGTTTAATGGTTAACATTTTAATTACAGGTTTGGAGTTGATATGGGTCTGTGATAATTTATTGACCCTATGCAATCACTTTAAAGTGGCCTAGCATGAAAATACTAGTCCCATTAAAAACCTAGAGTCATTTTGGGGAAGATGAATGGATGGATTCCTACCTAAGTAGCCTAGTTTTTGGTGAAGCAAAAAGTGGATCTTGATGTCACGTATAAATCATTAACAAACAGATTATTTAATGGGATATTAATTCGTTGTTGAGTGGGAGTTCTTTGGTTAAAGACCTCATAACTAACCTTGATGTTATTTTTCTTTGTAGGACATGAATCCAAGTCAAAATAATTCAAATTTTTCCATACGCTCATTCCTTGAAAAGGAAAAGTTTAATGCGCCCAACTTTCATGATTAGTTTTGAAACTTGAAGATTATCCTAAAAAAAGAGAACAAATTAGAATTGTTTAACATTGCTCTTCTGGCTGAACCAATAAGAAATGCCACTGCTGCCGTTCGAGAATCTTTTGAGAAATAGAAGTGTGATTTGAACAACGTCACTTTTTTAATGTTGGCTATAATAATCCCTGAGCTACAAAAGTAGTTCATTGATCAAGAGGCATGCTACATCATGAATAATCTTAATTAATCTTCTAAGAGAAAGCCCATCATGAGAGGTACTTAACAGTGAAGCCATTGACATCGTGTAAGATGGCTCCTAGAGGATAACTTAGTCCTTATGTGCTCAAGATGAAAGGGTACTTAGATAATCTTGAGAGGCTTAGAGTAGGCTTGAAGAGGAGCTTACTATTGACTTAGTCCTTAGCTCATTACAACCTAGTTATGACCAAGTGGTGCTTAACTACTATATGCAATGGGTAGATAAAACTATTACTGATGCACAGCATAGTTAAGACTGATGAATAGAGTTTTAGAAAGCCACTGCCTACTTTTTTTGTTCAAAAAGATGTTAATAAGGACACTAGAAAGAGTAAGGGAAGGAAAAGATGCCACTAAGCCAAAGATTTTCGGGTTTAAGCCCAAGACAGTTCTTAAGCCTTATCCTTTAGACTTATGTCACCATTGCTTTAAGAAGGGTCATTGAAAGAGATACTGTCTAAAGTTTTAGAAGAGAAGAACAAGAAGGGTGTTGATAGAGCATCCACTTCAGGTATCTATGTTATAGAAATAAATGTTTCTATTTTTACATCATGGGTATTGGATAGTAGATGTGGTTCTCACATTTACTGTATAATGTGCAGGGACTAAGAAATAGGAGGGTTTTTTCTAAAGGCAAGGTTGACATCTAAGTCAAAAATAGGGCTAGATTTATTGTTATAGAGATAAGAAACTTTGTTTTATGTTTGCCTACAGGTTTAGAAATAAAAATTTTAAACTATTTTTGTGTACTTTCAATGATTAGGAATATTATTTCACTTTTAGCCTTAAATACTTATGGATTTTCTTTTAGTATTTGAAATAATGTCATTAATTTGCATCGTGGATGATTTTTTTGGATGTACATCCTTAATTAATGGTTGCTATAACTTAGACTTCTCAAGTAGTAAGCCTATATAAAACGTAAAAACAAAGAAGGTTTTAGTGAAACTAAATCCTTCTTACTTTTGGTATTGTCATTCGGGACATGCAAGTGAGAAATGCTTGCAAGGACTTCATAAATTGACTACAAATCCTTTCAACAATAAAGGAGAGAGCTAGTAGATTATTAGATCTAATATATTTGAGCGTGTGTGGACCATTAAGTACATAAGCCAGAGGTTGTTATAGCTACTTTATCACGTTCATTGATGATTATATCCAATATGGATATATCTGTCTAATCAGATATAAATAAAAAACCTTTGAAAGGTTGAAGGATTTTAAAAATAAAGTAGAAAACAAGTTAGGCAGACATATTTAAGCCATTAAATCGTATCAAGGTGACAAATATATGAGGCTAGAGTTTAAACAATATCTAAGAGAATGTGGTATAGTATCATAAATCACACATCTGGGAACACCTCAATGGAATAGTGTGTCCAAAATGAGGAACCAAACCCAGTTAGACATGGTAAGGTTGATGATGAGTCAGAGAGATCTACCAATATCATTTTGGGGTTATTCCCTAGACACTGCGACTTTTCTATTGAACAAGTCTTTTATTAAAGCAGCTAAAATGAAACATCCTAACTTATTATCTACTTAATAATGTTATTTAAATTGAATGTGAACTTGTAATGCAGAAGCATTTAAAATGTCAAGTTGTAGAGAAAGGGAGTGTTGAGGAGTGGCAGCTGACCCACTTGTTCAACTATCTTGTTGTACCTATTCTTAAGATAAGAATCGCAGTTGCATGAGTTGCGGGATCAATGAGTAATCAAATATAATTGCTTGTCATGTTTTATCTTATTCATTATCTGTAATTCAATGATTTTATACGTGAGGACATGTATAGCTTATCTTCTGTAACTTCTTTGTATTCTTTATTCGTCTCATTTATTTTGTATATGTATTTTGTATTCCTTTATTACACATGAACATACAAACATATGAACGTGTGCTTACTATGTTATACTGTATTATATTGAGCTATCATGTGCTATACTTCCATCTCCAATACTACACCGTGTTGTGCTATAATGTGACTAACTATACTTTTGTCTCCGTTAATCTCCCGTCTCTATTATACTTCTGTCTCCAATCATAACTATCACCTATCATCACCTCTAGTATATCACCACCACTATCATGTGTTTTTGTATACATGTGTTTTCATGTGACTATGATTCCATATGACTTTGTTGTCATATGCATGTATTATCATGTGCATGTGTTCATTACATGTGTTCTTTTATCATTTGCATGTGTTTATTCACATGATTGTGATCAGGTGATCATGTAACAATGTGAATCATCATATGACTATGAAATCATATGTGTGTGTTCATTTATGTGTTCTTTAATCATTTGTTATCTATTAATTGTATTTATGGAAATACAATCTTCTATGAATTTGGCAAAGTAATGAAAGATCATGGACTCCCTTGGCCATATGTGTTATTCTAGGTTTTGTATATTCATCTTTGTAACTTAATATCTTAACTATACTTTCTTAAGATTTCGACCTAGGATTTCACATCTATCTATTAAACATATAAAGCAAACATAGCAATCAAACATATAAATCATCTATCAACAATATCCACACACTAGTAGGTCTAATCATTCATATGACTTAATTTAAAAGTGAGTCTGGATTACTCAATCTCTATCAATGCTAATAGTTCATATAATGTTATTTTTAAGTGAGTCTAGATTGATTGTTATTAAATCTATATAAATCCTCCATAATATCGAGTCTACTCCTATACTTTCCTCTGCTAAATCTCTTTTTTTATCTTTTTCTTACTACCTCTCTATCTCATTGTCTCTTCACTCTCTTATATCTTCTTCATTTCTATCTATTTTCCTTCATATTTCATTTCAGACAAATGCCCCTATTTATAGGCAGAATTGAAGTTATGCCACGACCCATGCTGAATTGAAATGACATGTTCCTAATGACACCTCATGCTTCTTTTCTAAAAATTGGACACATATCCTTGGCATGCCCTATGCTTGATTTGGCAAGCCCTGTGCGCATTTTCTACCTCATGCTTCAAGTCCGAAGGTGAGCATGCACCTACCACATTAAATAAATTTTATGGCACAACCTGAACTACAAATGACACGACCCAAACTATTGGTACACCCTAATTCCACTAATGGGCACGTCTTGTGCTCATAGCACACCTCATGTGCTTATGGCACACCCCGTGCCATCATCATATTTTATGGTAGGCCCTTCGCTTATTAGACATTTCTTATATATCTCTATCAACTTTTGATCAATGCACATTAAACCTTTAATTTTCATTCCCTATCAGCTAACTTGTCAATCTAGTTAATCATTTTAATATTTCTTAATCTAAATGTTTAAGCATAACGATGTTACATGAAAAGATACCATATTAGATATGGACAAAGAAAAAACCCAACTTATCTTTTCTTAGAATTTGGGGATGCGAAGCATATGTTAGGAGGTTAACATCATATAAGCTTTCATCCAAACTAGACAAATGCTTATTTGTGGGGTATCCTAAAGAGACTAAGATATACTACTTTTACAGGCATAGTAAGAATAAAGTGTTTGTTGCTCGATCTGCCGTATTTTTTAGAGAAAGAATTCATTTTTAATGGAAAAAAGGAAGCACTGTACAACTTTAGATTGTGCAAAAGGATGTAAATACACAGATTCCTATAGAGGATAATAAGGAGATGGACTCAACTCTTTAAAAAGTTATGGAGTAAGAACCCATTAAATAAGTAGCTAGAAGATGTGGTCAGATATGTCAGGAACCTGAAAGGTAAAGGTTCATTGTAACTAACAAATATGATATCACGATCATTGATCATGATGAACCTACTTCTTATCAAAGGCCATGGAGAGTCCTAATTTGAAGAAAATGGAAAGAGGCAATAAAATCTGAGATGCAATCAATTAACAATAATCAAGTTTAGCACTTGATTGATCCACTTGAAGGTGATAAGGTAATTGAATGCAAATGGATCTTCAAATAGAAGGCAGGAGGTATCTTCAAAGTTGGACTAGTAGGGATAGGTTTAAAAAATGTTCATGGTATTTCCTATAATGAAATGTTTTCACTAGTAGTTATGCTCAAAGCCATTAGGATTTTATTTTCCATAAGTGCATATATGTATTATGAGATATTGAAAATGGATATGAAGAATGCTTTCCTGAATGGAAACCACGTTTAGGATGTTTACATGAAATAATCTAGGGAATTTGTTGATCTTAAAAATCCTAATAAGGTATAGAAGCTTAGTAGGTTCATTCATCGACTTTAGGCATCTAGAAGTTAGAATATGTCTTTTGAAGAATCCACAAGGAGTTTGGATTCACTAAGAATGGTGATGAGCCTTGTGTATATCAAAAGTTTAATATGAGCATAGTAGTGTTTCTTATGTTATATGTTAATGACATCATACTCATTGGAAATGACATTTATGCATTAGAAAAGGTTAAGCAATGGTTGATTTTGTGTTTCTCAATGGAAGACTTAGGAGACGCCAAGGTTATAATTGGTATAAGGACTTATAGAGATAGATCACAGTGTCTTTTGGGACTGAGTTAAGAAAAGTACACAAATAAGATAATAAGGCAGTTCAGTATGGATCAAGTAAAGAAAGAATTATTAACCTTACAGTATGGGATCATTACCACTAAAAAGCATTGCCCATCCTCTAGGGAAGAGAAAGAACATATGAATAAAGTCCTATATGCATCATCTATAGGATCTATCATGTATGCTATGTTATATACTAGGTTGAATGTTGCTTATGAATTAAACATAACCAGTAGGTTCTACCAGGACCATATAGAGGTCCTCTAGTCTGCGGTTAAGACAATTCTTAAGTACTTGAAAAGGACTAAAGAATTGTTCTTAGTGTGAGGAGGTCCAGAGGAGCTCAGTGTTATAAGATACACTGATTATGTGAACTGACAAGCAAGGATGCTTTAATAGCACAATCATGATACATATTCTTATTAAATGTAGCAGTTGTCAGATGGAGGAGCTCTAAACAGAACACAGCAGATTATTCTAGAATAGAAGTTGAGTATATAAGAGCATGTCAGGCAGCTAAGGAAGCTGTTTGGATTAAAAAGTCCATTATGCGATTAAGAGTCATTCCATCTATTTGAGATCCTTTGGAACTTTTGTGTGATAATAATAAAACTATCGCACAAGCCAAGGCGCACAAAAGTCACCACCGATCCAAGTACATACTCAAGAAGTTCCATCTCATTGGAGAAATTATTGATAGAGGAGATGATAAGATGATCAGTGTTTTAGGTGAAGACAATGTTGCATATTGCTTGACCAATGAGCTGGCAGGTCTGAAGCATGACCGTCATGTCGGTCTTTTGGTCTTAAAGTTATGTCTGATTAAGACTAGTACCAATGGGACATTTTTTGTGTAAGCCCTATCTGAATACATTGTCTGTAACTTTTATTATTGATTAATAAAATGATGAGGCATTGCTTTATCATTACATGCATTGACCTGTGCTCTATGTATGTTGAAATTGCCCAAGAATGTTGATTAAACAATTAAGAAATTAAGGTTGAGGACCTTGATAGTATACCCTAAAAGTTTTGGGATTAAAATTCTAAATATCCATAGTCACTTTCTTCTGTGGGAATGAAAATGATTTAAGACTAGTATGGAATATCTAACAAAGTTCATAGGTACAATGTGGGATATTGTACTTGGAGAGAAATCATTATTTACAATTTCAAATATTTGTTCGTAGAACCTAAAATCACTGTGTCTTTTATTTTGATTTCTAGTATACTTTGACATACGCCTAATGTGACCGTAAAAGGTTGACATGTATGAGTATAATTGGGTACACTATAATTACAATTAGAAGCATGAGTGAAGTGAAGGGATTGAACCTCTCATGAAAATGACAAAATATCACTTGCCCATTGATAGGGACGACTGGGAAGAGTGTGGCTGCTCCGAATGGAATTATATGATATGATAAGGAGAATAAGGAGAATATAAAGGAGAATTATCTTCTTTGAAGATAAGATAGAGGATAGAGAAAAAGGAGAATAAAATATCCTAATTTATCTCCTAAATTTTTGTAACTAATGGAGAGATAGATTAGGATTGTTATATTTCAAATCAAAATAAGAAATCCTAATCCTAGTTGAGTTAGAATGTTTGGCTAACAAATTTAAAAGAAGAGTAAAATCTTTCGAAACCTTAAACACCAAAATATCACTAATGTGTCTACTCTCTCTCTCTCTGCATTATCGTAGTCTCCACTCCAAGAATCAAGATTTTGATTCTTTTGTATTTTCTCAATGGAAACAACACTTTGAGGGGCTGATAATAGGGTTTGAGCACATTGGTGCCTTTAGTTTTGTTAAGGGATTACCGTGAAGTACTAATGAGGTATCTTAAAGTAATTATCAGTGTGTTATGATGCTGTAGTTATGTACTTTTGATCATACATACATGGGTACACAACGAGGAGAGGTAAACGTCAATCTTTCTCTTTAAATTTTTAATCTTTTGTAACTAGTGTTAGTCTTTAGGCCTTGTATGTTGTTAAATCTTGTTTTGGTGTGTTCTTGGATGATTTTCTTCATGTTCTTGCCATGTTTTTCCGCTTCCATAGTAAATTACAATAGTAAAACACCCAACACATAAAAGATCAAGAGAAACCTGTCACTTGCAGAGAAACCCATGGAGATTCTGTTATAGCTAGCTCTTGTGCTCTAAATTGTTGTTGTGTATCATTTTCAAATGTGTTCTTCACTCTTAGAACCCTTAGGGTTTTTCTCTATCTCTCAAATTGTCTGTTCTCTCTCAATCTATCTATCCTCCCGTGACGTGACAAAAATGCCCCTAATTCTTGCAATACTAAGCACTACAAAGACATTAGCATCTGTGTTGCATTTGGCCTATGCTCGTCTAACGTGAAAAATCCCATGTAGGGTTATTGGTTTAGTATTCGAATATGAGTGGTGTCTATGTAGCTACCAAAATGATAGTGTAAGGCTATAGATTCAGTACACAGACGCTGCAGCTGACTGTGAAGATTTTTGTCCTTGTTCGTGTAACCCTTCTTTATCCATGTAGCTTGATAGAGGTGCGTAAATCAGCCTACTTTAACTCCATTTTTTTAAATCATCCAAATTCTCTACAAAATTATTAATTACCCACCGAATTATGAAACTCCAATAGTAACCTACGAATCCCAAAAGGTTATGAATTTCCATCATGTTCTTTAGTGGTTCTCACTCTCTAACTGCCTTCATCAATTCAACGTCCACGTGAACGCTAAACTCTTCAGCGTCCACGTGGACACTAATCCATTCAGTGTCCACGTGGATGTTGAAATTTAATAAAAATAATTTATCATTATTTTATTTTTTTTTTAATTTATTTATATTAATTTTAATTTATAATTTATTTTCTATTAAAAATAAATATAAAATAAATAATTCAAATGAAAAATTTAAAAGTAGTATAAAAAAGAAATAGAACGATAAAATAAAATATAGATAAAATAAAAAAATCGTATAACATTTGTATATAAATGAAAAACTATATAAAATAAAACTAGAATCCACGAAGTGGGCTGAGACTGTGATGGAGGTGGCTGAGGGGTAGTCGTCGGCGTGTCAGTATATGTGGTTGCTCGGCCAAAAAAAGAGCTAAATCTGGTGTTGTATCTCTGCCACAGAGTCCTCAAACATCTCGACTTAAGAACGCAGCTACTGGTTATCTCGGGTAAGCTCAGCGGAACACGTGGCGTCTCGTAGAGGATCCGCTATACTATTGGCAAAAAATCTCTAGTAGCATTATCGACGCCAAAAATTGACCTACCAGGGTCGACCTCGCATACGGCCCGGAGGTACATGTCGCACTGCTCCTGGTAGCTGGCGCTGCCCTCTAACAACATATGTTGACTCAGCTCAGACTGGACACGTGTTTGATACAACAATTTAATTAAAGTTATAAATAAAAAAACTCTAAAGTGAATGCAAAATTGAAAAAACAATGTGAAATATAACTTACACGAACCTCCACTGACCTCTTGTCAACGAACCTGGTTGGATACCCGCGGTATGCGTGCGTCCGCAAAAAAACCTCGTGGGATAAACTTGTCGTCCCAACTGAGCCTCCTAAAAGTGTATCAATTAAAAAATTTGTTATAAAATATAATAATTAATTTGAATTAATTATAGCCAGTAAACTAAATAAAAATGCAAAGTAACATTTACGAGCCAGCCTCCAGTGATGCTCCCTGTGTGTAATCGACCCCCTAGTGTGCAATGACGGCTGCAAATTACGATTCGCCTTTTGTTTGGCTACCTTGGCTAGATACACTGGCATCGGCCAAGCCGCCATCCAGAAGTCCCAAGTAGGCGAAAAAATCCAAGATGGCTACCACTTTGACGCCCAGGCTCTCTGAACAATATCATCTTATCCATGGGCTACCTACTTTTCACGAACTACATATAACTCAATTTGTAGTAAAGTTTTAAGGTATTAATTTACACAAATATGAAGCCACATTTATAGGAAAATCTGGAGGGAAAATTTACAGCCAAAATAGCATTGATGTGGATGCTAAAATAGAAGCTTTTTTGGCGAGTCCCGCCACACTATTTGCGGTGACCATTAATTAACGTCCACGTGGATGCAAAATTTATGTCCATGTGGACGCAAATTTTGGCAGGTATTCGTACCAAAAATTCCTTCCACAATATTCCCTGCGTCTAGCTAATTAGCGTCCACGCGGTCGCAAATTTTCACGACCACGTGGCCGCTAATTACATGAAATTAGCGACCTGATTTTTTTCATCATTAAATTTTGGACGCAAAATTCACAAAATCTTGTATTGACAATAATTCCAATAACTCACATGGAACTTCCATAAAAATCCAATACATTAGAATTATATAAATTCAAGTCTCGCTTAATTTTATTTATTACACCAAACATCTTAAGAAGAACTAGCTTATAGTTGCTTCTCCATCCACTAAGATTCACCCAATAAAAACATTGTTAATTTCAAATTTGATATGGAATGCTTTGAAACCAACTTCATTCAAATTTAAATGTTTAAATTTAAAGAAATTACTTTTTGGTTACCCCTGCGCCTCCATCGTCAGCCCTAATTTTTTGTGAAGCTCATTTTTATAAAACAATAATACCTGAGAAAGAATATTCTTTAATAATAATAATAAGCTCAGAAGGAAATCAGAGTAAAGAGAAGATAAAATCTTCATTTTATACAAACTCGGGCCCAAAAAATTAATAACATAAAAGGTTTGACAGCGGAAACCAAAAGAAGTTTGAAAACACTTCAAACTTAAAAGAACCACATTTACAAACATGTACAATAACAAAATCTCAAAAATGAAATCTGGAGCTCGACCTCTGACATAAGTTCAAAAAATACCGATCAACTCTGGGGTCTAGTGACAGTCAGCTATCTACGATCTATACAATCATTTAAAACAAAAAAACGTGGTGACTATAATCAATACTTAGTAAGTATTCTTAGCTTTAACGTAAATGATGTGTAGGAGAAAGTATAAATTAGCACGAGGACGTGCGTATATATCTTGTCCCTAGGCATCCCTGAATGCCAAACAAAACAAAACAATCCACACAGGTATAAACACAGCACGCAGCTTAAATATATTACATACAGCAATATCAATAGATAGCAATTTATCGTCAACACAGGAATAAAGCATATAAATTGGCACATAACCAAACCAAATCTCACAATACGACATAAATGCAATCTATACAATTATATGTCAATGATAATACAATTCCTCACAAGATGACCCAACTATCTGGACCGCACATAGCTCAGCCAACAAAGAACAATACCTTTGTACCACACATGAGAGGTTTTGTATTTCAGATCACACACAGCTCAGTCTATAGATCCATACAGGTAAGTCCACACATGATATATCGGATGCCACACAGGCTCGTGTCACACAGTATATGATATGTAAATGTATGAAACAAATCAATATGAATAACATGCATACTCGTACCAAATATAGCTCACACAAAGCAATTATATGCACACAGGCACAGCTCACATAGAGCACAGAATACCACACAGGTAAATCAAAGATAACATATCAAATGCGTACGATAAACAACACCACAAAGGTATATTTTCATTTCAATCGAAACATACCACACAGGAAAGCAATTCATTTCGATCAAAACATATCAATACAACCATATTCACTAAACTCGTCTAACAATCCAACATTTCATTATAGGCACCTATCTTTACTTTGATTATTCAACATAATTCCGAATAGATTACGAACCAATTTAGTAAGGGTAAGAACACTTACCTCGAAAACAAGCAAAACAATAACCAAACACTAGCTTAACAATCATCCAGCCATCGTACAGACCCTCCTATACGAAATCAACCATATTTAATACATTATTAACCAATTCAAGTTTTGATTCTAGTCATAGAATCATTAAAACATCATTTGGAAACTGTAAGTCAACTTTTCCAATAATTCCTTTTTAAGACTAATCTTCCTCAATTCCATCTCTAATTCATCCACAGGGATTATTTCACTCTCTATACGTAATAAAAATTATTCCAGCAACTATTCCAATCAATATAGACACATTTCAGTTCAATGTCAACCAATTGTCAACTCAACATAAACCTTAGGTTTATGCCCTTCTTCAATCAATTTTCCACAACTCAGCCTAACCAATCTCTAAACTCATTCCCAACCTCTCAACACTAATAAGCAGCAATTCCAGCAAAGAACTCAGCCTAAACTAACCACATATTCAGCAAAAACCAATCCATCACTTATATATCAACCATAAATAAACCAAAACACCTTATTCTCAACTTACCTTGTTTAGCTTAAGCAAGAAATCAAAGCTTAAAATCAGTTGCTAGATGATACTCAACCTTCTCTCAGCCCTCTCTCTGATCGTCTTTTGCTCTGAATCTTTGTTGCTCTGAATCAAAGTAAATAGTGAAGAGGTAAGAAACCGTCCTGATACTTCGATAACTTATATTTTTTTCCAGAAAACAACATGCCACACGTGGTGGAATGGAACTATGCGCTGTGGCAGTGACCACTAGTACTTTCCTTTCCACTGTGCGTACTATTTATATTTCAGAATTCTCCGATTTCTTCGATCGTTTCAGGTCAACCTTCAATCAACCTTTGATTTACATTTGTATATTAACTTTGAAACACATATTTATCGTCATTTTACGACAAAAAATATCAAGAATGTTACAATTATCCCCCTCTTAGAAAATTTTGTCCTACAAATTTCAAATCAAGGAACTTAGAATCAAAATTTATATCGTGAAATTCAATATCAAGGTCTAGAATCGAAACGTACCTCACTGCTCCTAAGTAGAATCAGAAAACAGATATGGATACTGTCGTCTCATATCTGACTCCGCCTCTCAAGTCGCTTGTTTTGGTGAATGAAAACTCCACTTCACCAAAACCATCAGAATCTCGTGATTTCGTAAGCATCTCACCTGTCAGTCCAAAATCTCAACAGGCTCCTCCTCGTACGTCAACTCCTCAGATACCTCTATCTCTGGAGTGCTCAATACGTGACTAGGATCTGATCGGTACTATCTCAGCATAGAAAC
Organism: Breynia disticha f. nivosa; assembly: GCA_948193385.1. Taxonomy (NCBI): domain Eukaryota; kingdom Viridiplantae; phylum Streptophyta; class Magnoliopsida; order Malpighiales; family Phyllanthaceae; genus Breynia; species Breynia disticha. Next base: position 16,711 of record CANYCX010327141.1, read on the forward strand.
GTGGAATACGTCATGTAATCGGGACAACTCGGCTGGTAACATTAGTCTATAAGCTAGTGGTCCCACTCTCTCTGTAATATCGTACGGTCCGATATACCTAGGACTCAACTTACCCCGTTTCCCAAATCTAATCACACCTCTCCAGGGTGAAAATTGTAAGAAAACCCTATCGCCGACCTCATACTGTAACATCCTGAAAATACAGTAAAAATATGTAAAAATACGTATAAATACGTGTAAATGTATGAAAATTTTTCGCGAATTATTTTAAATAATAATTCAGAGTTAGATATAAAATTTTTAAGAAGTTTAAAATCGGAAATGTTTAAGTCGATCGTGAAAGGAAAACGACGACAAAATATATTAATACGAATGGAGGAATAAATAATTATTCGCGTTCCTATAAATGAAATATTGATGAGAATTAAATAGTGAGGTTACTATGACAATTATATTTGGATTATGAATTTTGAGAATTTTGAAATTAGAAATTTATTTGGAGTCATGCTAAAATAAATTACGAAGCAAACTAGACCCAACACGACTTAAAATTTTAAAATCTCCACTTGCCAACCCACTCACCCGACCACACTTCCACATTTTCCTCTTTTCTGGTTCCCTTCTTTCTCTCCCACGAAAATCTCTCCTTCTTCTCTCTCAAATG
>CANYCX010327160.1:0-10714 GCA_948193385.1 Breynia disticha f. nivosa
CAAACACATGCTTATATACATATCATAAAGCAACACATGCTTTAACATCAACATATTATCAACCATATGTCAATTATAACCAAAAGAACATACTTATACACATTCAAGGTAAGAATATCATCAATCCATAATCAACTCATCATCAACATGCTCATATCATTCTTTTCACATACAAACCATCAATTATCAATCAATTGTTCATAAGAACAACATATATATGAGCAAGAACACTAAAATACAACTAAATAAGCAAATAATGCTTATAATCAATCAAATATGTTCCAAGAACATTCTTCCACATAACTCATACATTTTTAATTTAAACTTTATTCCATTAATCATAATAACATGATTAGTAAGTGTAAGAACACTTACCTCGACTATTTTACAAAGTCGGCGTCGGGCTTAACTTCGATCCAATTGTAGTACAGACCCTCCTGTACGAGATTAATCACATAAACAATGTTAATTACTCATATCCTTGTTGATTCTAAACTTAGAATCATTAGACATAATCCTAAACCTTCATCCTTGCATTTCAGTAACTTTCTTCAAAGAACAATTCTCAGAAACTCTAACCTATATCATGTTCCATATGAATTTATCAATTCATTTAGATGTAATTAACTCTAACCTAACCAATTAACATTGTTTCCAACCTAACTCAGCTTCAGTTCATTTCATCTCTATCAAACCATACATCTCAGAAACTCAAACCTTCATGAAAACTTGCAAAACTACTAGAATCACTTACCTTAATGATCTTTGTTATGAATTTGCAAGAAAATCAAGTAGTTTCCTTGTTCAAATGCCTACTTTTAGCTGTTTTAGGGTTTATTTCGTCGGTTTGTGCTCTGTTTTCGAATGAAGAATGAATGAAATAGTGTTTTATTTATATCAAATCAAACCGCACGGCTTTAGGCACGTCCCGTGCTCTCAGGTCGTGCTGAGATTTTTCAATTTATTTTGAAAATTCTGGAAATTCTTGGAATTTTACATGAGCACGGGGTCGTGCCGATAGCAAAGGGTCGTGCATTTCTGCGATTTTTCATCCGATTCAATTTCGTTTTTAAGCTATTTTTCATATAAATCAATTCCAACAAATTCTAGGATGTTACAAGGGAAGGTGGTTTATTAGCTAGAGCCAAGTAGCTTGATCCATCTGATGTTTCACATATCCTAACTAAAAAGAGCTAAAGGAGTGAGATCACTCCAACCACATATCCAATCACGGAGATCAGAGGACCCATGATGGCAGAACCCGAAGACGTGTTTGATGGAAGATTGGTAATTAGAAAAAATGGAGAAAGATTACGTTGGCTAGTGAAGAGGAAAGGTTCATGGTCGGTGGAGGCAACATGGATAAATACTACCATCATCTAAATCCTATATCCTCACTTTAAGGCTTGAGGACAAAGCTTATTTGAAAGCCGAAGGAGTGTTACGGGTCAAGACAAAATCAAGCCTACACTCTTAACCAGACAACATCAACACGCCTACCACGTTCAATTTATAAAAGATATGAGGGGTTATACACATACTCAAGCAATGAGAGACTACTTAAATATAAACTATTTTGAATTAGAAGGAATGGATTTCAACATTAACTGAATCTCTTCTCTCTCCTTCTCTATTTCAAATCTACTTTCTACTTTTCTCACTCTTCTCTCTTCTTCTGCAATTTCTGTTCTATTCTTGGTGGGATTGTTACAATTTTCTTCTCTTAAAAAGAAAAAAATTATTTTTCATCAGGTTAGTTTTAAGTTGATTAGAAATAATTTTAGTTTCTTTGGGCTAAACAGGTCTTCTAACTAATTTTGTCGAAATCTTTTCATCTTATTCGGCTCTGAATTGTGAATTTTTGTTGCATTCACATTATGATGTGGAACATTCAGTCAAGAATACTCTTAGCCTTTGTTTGGATTTATGGAATTGAGTGGAAAAGAAAAGAAAAGAAAATACATTTCCTTCATTTCCTTGTTTGGATAGAATTGAAAAATTTAATGAAGAGAGAATAGAAAGAAAATTACATTTCCCATCCATTCATTTTTCTCTTAAAAAATTTCCCACTAATTTAGTGAGAAACTAAGAGAAATGTATTCTTAAAAAAATACCAAACATAAAAAGAAAAATATTATTTCTTTTCTATTCTTTTCCATTACTTAAGATTGCTTTCTTTTCCACTCAATTCCATCCATCCATCGAAACAAAGCATTAACCTGAACAATATTACGCAATAAATTTAGACCGTATCGTCATGTTCGGCTGTCTTCACTCGGTGGATTTCATAATCATTGGTATGAACTCCAGAGAAGATAGATCTTAATCACCTAATCAACTTGCTTGTCCTCAAACTGCGAACATATTTTCAACAACATTGAATATCTACTCCATACAACCATGCACCTTAATCAAAATGCCCTCAATATCAATGTTTCATCCATTCATACAACCATTGCACCTTAATCAAAATTGCCTCAACAGTAACTGTGAATGCGAATAGTATAAGACTGAACAACAAACAGGATCCGGCTCTTCAGCTACACAACTCTCAGCTTTGAAAACCTTATGTTCCGGTGTTTCTACGGCCGACACGAGCAACAAAACCAGCTTTAATTGGAGCAACCGATCGTCCAGAACCACACTTCACAAGTAGAACACAAAACATTAATAACAAAAGGAGAGAAAAAAAATGAAAATGAGAACATTAACTATAACGAGCTTCGATATACATGGCCACAAGATTACACTTGGGTCAATTTGGCAGACAAGGATGAGACACTTTAACTCATTATAAACACACCGACTTTTTAAAAACAAATCACTAGTATGGTAGAAAATCAATAACAGTGTTTGCAACTCTTAGGTCTAAGTGGAATAAAGTTTTATGACTATCGCAACTAACACTTCTTTTTCCAATTTTCGTACCTAGCAAAACTAATTTTACTCCAGTCAAACATCAATATAAAATCCTAGATAAATCAACATACAAGATCCACCCAGCAGGCTTCTTATGCCTAGCCTTCCTCTGATTGTTCTGTCAGTTTTTAGAAGTTACAAAAAAATTTAGCACATTAGAAGGCTTCTGAACCTATCAACCCTGGAGAATCTAACAAAAATATACATAAAAATATAACCCCCTGGACCTCAATAGATTTAACAATATTCTGGTTGTTTAGTTGTGGAACTCCAGTTATCTATTTCCAAAGCATCTTCTTGTCAAACAAATGAAACACTGTCTTAAATAAATTGCATTAGCAAAAGAATGCCTTTGTTTACCAAAAATAAAAAATAGATATCACATAAAAATTAAAAAGTGCATATAACTTCAGGAAGCTAAAACATTGGTTTTTGTTTTTTGATTTAGAGAACACACTACAGTTTTGAATTTGTTCAATAACTTTCCAAAGATAAGATAATAATGTTTATCTAAAATTGAAGGCATTATAAAATTCTAAAATGTCTTAAAAGAAGAAACTACCTAAAATATTTAAGTTTGAATGCTATATGCATATGGAATCTCACAAAGTAACAACAAAGTACTCAGAGATTAGATACTTATTTTCCAGACTCGGATATGACGTCTCAAAATTTTATAAAGAATATGTAGAACTGCTCAATTTTTAATATATACAAATACAATTTCTTTATGAAAAGGAACATCAAATACACTAAGCTGATGCTACAACCAATTTTTTCTTGATTAATCTTTGGTAAGGAACAGTTCATCTTTAATTCTCTATTTACCAAATGCATAAACCAAGCCCTCCAGCAGAGTGATCACACACGCCTGAGCAACTACAGTACTAATATGCAAAATACAGTAATGTAAAGAAGAAAGACTTTTACCTTCTCACATCTGAGAAAGAAGAGACGGTTCTCCTTTGACAGTATTGTATCAGGACTTTTACACCCAAGGCAAATTACATACTCATCTGAAAAAAAATTCAAGTTACTCATTGCATCCCCATAATCTAATCAAAGCTCAATATCAAGCATATGAATTAAAACAAAGATACTAACTGATATATCGGCGCAGGATTCCTTCAAAGTTCTTGGGTGCAAATCTTCCCTTCACCACCAACCTCTGCTGCCCATCTAATGATCCACTTGTACCCATCTCAGCCAGTAAGAAAGCCATAACATGGTCTGGCTGCCGATGCATTCTGATTTTTTTTTTTGGAAAAATAAAAGGCAAAAATTTGGTAAAAGAAAATAAGTGTAAATCGGTAAATCATAAAAGAAAAACAACTCATTCTATGCTACTATAACAGACACCAGTCATTGAAAACCTTTTTTTCTACCCACACAACTTCTTTTGCTGACCCCAAAAATAATTAAACACCAGTTAATCCTGTGTTTAATCAAATCTCCAAAAAAAAATCCAATAAAAGGTCTATAAAGGATGACAATTAAACTAATTTTTTTTTGCATAACTTCAAGCCACAAATAATTACAATGTAGTATAAAAGTGCAAAGACTTTTTCAAAAATATTTTAAAAAGAGAACAAGTGCCAAACAGAAACTTAACATACGTCTTGCAGAGATCCATGAAATTCACAAAAACAGTCTTCTTTGTGCCCTCGCGAAGAACTTGTGGAGGCCTCATTACAGTTCTTCGCCTATCACCTGCAAGCTCTGGATTGTTCTCGCGCAAAATGTTAAAGACCCTTCCAAGAAGCTGCACATGTCATCAGATTAGAAACAAAAACAAAATAACAAGAGTTAAACTGTTAAAGCAACTACAGCCAAAGAGATTCTATTATTTACAATACAATTCTTATCAAGGTCTTTCAAGCTTCACATAGAAAACAGTTATAACAACATTAAGAAAAGTGCAAATCATCAGCAGTAAGGAAAAAGGTTCATAACAGTTAACACCCTACCAAAAAAGTAATCAAGAAAAGCACATATAATACAGTTGTTCGCAATAAGGCAGCAGTTAACCAACTACAAGTTTCAACTTTTGCGCACAGAAATGCACCAGAAACATTTTCCCATGAGTACACATACATGAAAGAAAAGTTAGTAGTGTAAAAGCCAGGCAATAAAATGTCCAACACAAGGAAGCACAAAACAGTGACTGAAAACCAAACGTAACATCAAGCATAGTATGAAAGCACACTAACACAAATAAATGAATAAAAAACACTATAAAGCAACCATTCAATCTAGTATGTTTCTTCGAGAAAAATCAAACCTCCTCATATTCATAATCACGGTCGCTTCCTTCCCAAGGATATTTCTGCTGCTGCAGAAAAATTGCTTCGCCTTCTTCCTCACCAGCAGCATCTATAAGAGAAAAAATAGTATTGAGACACAATAAGAATACATTTAGTAAAGTAGTAAACCAAAAATGCTAATTTGCTACCATCCACATCTTCACCCACATCAGCAGCAGCTTCATTCAAATTACCAGGCTCCACCTACAATGCAACACTATGCATCAAATGTCAATTCCAAATATAAAGATTATTCAAACCTGCATACTACTGTAGCGTACATATATCTCAGACAAGAATAAAAAGAACAAATGTTCATACCGGTTTCTTCTTTTTCTTTTTCATGCCCGCAAAAGTACTCTCAAGCCCATCAGACACTGAAATTATTTGTAAAACACAGCCCAAATCATTGAAAATGACCAACCAAACACAAATTCATAATAATTTCACTCCACTAACCGGATAAAGATTCAGTTTTTTCAGTGATCTTATCCACAGAATCGTCCACAGCGTCTTGAATAACGACCTTCTTCTTCTTCTTTTTCTTGGTGGGGTCGAAAGGAGCAAGCTGCAATCAAGATATGCGTTCCAATTTATTAATAACCAAACCACTAAACTTACTAGACACTACACCATTCATATACATAAAAAAAAAACTACACAAAACCTAACAACTAAACCAAAAAAAGCACCAAACCATAAAAATATACTTCTGTAAATAATGAAATTACAAAACAATTGAAACCACTAGAGGCCAGAAAACCTAAATAACTTACTTCTGAAACCTCGTCCTTCATATCGTTCTGAATATCGTCAGCCATGATTGCTACAAAATATGAAAAAAAAATCAAGAAACGAAAATGCTCAAAATTCAGAAAAACCTAATTATCGTAAAACAAAAAGGTCAGCTGAAATTAAAAAAAGAGTAAATGAAAAGGTAGAGTGGGAAACCTTAAAAGTTGAGGTTCAAGAGAGTGCGATGAGAAAGAGTAGGTTATGGTTGAGTTGTGTCGCCGCTTGTTGTGTTGGGTGAGGATCTAGACTAGAGAGAGAGAGAGAGCAGAATTCGTAGGCGTGGGTTTCGAAAGCAGGCCTTTGATCAACGGACTTACTTAGGTCCACGTACGCCTCGTTTATAACACATTTACAATATTATAGTTTGAATTTTATAAAAATGTACAAATGCCCATTTTTTTTTAATATGATTGACTTAATGCTCAGATTTGTTATTAAGGACAAAAAAAAAATCAGAAAAGAATCTAATCTCTCATTTCCCTCATTAAGTCTAAAAAAGTTTAAATAAGTTCATGAGTTTGAAAATAGTTAATGTGATTTTTTATTTTTATTCATTTTAATTTGTTTTTATACCATTTTATTAAAAATCGTGCAATTTAGTCCGTATTAGTTAATTGTAAACAAAATGATCAATAAGGTTCATTTGTCTTAAAAAAAACTTATTTATAGACATGTTCTTTTAAGAAATGTTCAAATTAGAACAATTATGTCTAATTTTGATCAACTATGTTCAACCTCATTTCCTTCATAATATATCCAAACAAAAGTCCTTATATCGGGAACACATATTCAACATTCTGAATAAAATATCCAAAAAAGTACAAAATTGATCAGTTAGACAACAAAAAGAAACAATGGTTGAAGCTAGTTGAAAAATATTCAAAGTATATACAGATTAGTTCAAAAAATGTTCAAAAAGGTACAAATGTATTAGTACAACATAGTTCAACAAAAAATTCAACTCCAAAATCAAACATACGGCATAAATTCTGTTCAAATCTGATAAAAAAAATCAACAACTTTGAATAAACAATAAAAATAAAAAAAACTTAAAAATTGAAATTGAACGATTAAAACAAACATGAGAACCAATTAGTTCAACAGGGTTCAAACCCCAAATCAAACATACAACATAACCGCGTTCAAATTCGATAACAAAAGATCAATAAAGTTCAACAGAAATATAATCAGAAAATCCTAAAATCAAAATAAAACGTTTAAAACAAATAGAATTACGAAATTTAGTTCAACAAAGTTCAACAAAACCAGAACAAAACAACCAAAGTAAACGAATGAAACTAAAACTTAAAAAATATAACAACCAGAAACCCTAATTGAAAACTAATAACAAATAAAAAACCTAAAAAAACAAACAAAAGAAAAATATGGGGGAGGCAAAGGAGACTGATAAGCTCCTCCACCACCAATGGGCCGAAAACCTCCACCCCCACCCCCAACCGATTCAACTTCGCCACCGCGAGGCGAACGTTCGAAAGGCCTGTGATCTCCTCCACCACGGCCACATAAATTTCCAAGACTACGACGACTATGACTATAACTATCGTTATTTTTTGAACCGTTATCAGGAAATCGAGACAACGGCATCAGAGAACTGCGACGGAGGAGCGTCGGAAAAATGGAGGAAGTGAGAGAGAGGAGTGTCGGAAAAATAGAGGAAGCAAGAGAGAGGAACGTCGGAAAATGGAGGAAGAGGAACCTACAGAAACAGAGAAGTGATTGAGTTGTGTGAAACACTAAAACTTAAAACAATTTTGAAATAGTTGGAAAAGAGCCTGAAGATAAAGTTTTAAACAATTTATTTTAAAATGTTTATTAAAATTACTAAAATACCCTTTTCATATTAAAAAAATAATTAGGCATAAATATAATAAATAAACTCATAAGTAGGTATTTTTACAAACAAAACATACAATATATGCATTTTACCAAAATGAAAGTGAAAAAAGGTATTTCTTAAAATACACAAACTAAAAAAGGCACTACACATAATTAACTCCCTCGCTTTAGGTCATGTTTGGCAAAGAGAAAAATTATAGGAATGCACAAATTTGTGTTTAAAATGATAGGAATGTCAGTTAAGTTTGTTTATTTCTGTTAATACCAGTTAAAGTTTTAAAAATATGAAAATGCTTGATTTTGAGTTTGCAATTGTAAAAATGTCAAGGTATGTTTAGTGTTCATCTTTGTTCATTATTGTTCATATATCGAGAGAACAAAAAGTGACATTTTTGTATTTTAGATCATGAAATCTAGCATTCGTATAATTATGAACTAGAATCTTGTCAATCAACAAAAACCAACAAAAATGATCAAAATACACTGGTATTCATATCATTTTAAACTCAAAATATAATAGCTTGTATAATTGTCTGTTGGCAAAGCACACATGTTTAAGTAATAATTATACAAAATGACATCCTTTCAAACTCTATTTATTAAAATAATATTTTGTTATCAATTAATCTAAATAGCATATTTTTTTTGTTATTTTATCTGAAGTATAAGTTTTAATATTTTTTCGTAAAAATGGTAATGCAATTTTAATTACAAGTATGAAACTTTTTTATTCTGAAAATATTTTTAATTAATTAACTTAATCTATCTTAGGCAGTTATGCAATGAATTAATTGGTAGAAGGCTTAAATTTAGGAATTTTTTTTTGTTTTGTTAACATCATCTCACGTAATGTTACATGTTTATTAAGTGCAGATTTTTTAAATTTAAAAAATAAAATTGATTCAAATTTTCGTGATTGTGTGAGAAAAATTTCAGTTTAAGTGGCCAAAAGTTTAACAATTTATTATTATTTTTGTTATCATTACTCATTTTTTATTGTTGAACAAATCCAGATTGAGGTGAGGTGCAAAAAGGAAGTCCATAAATGTTTTTTCGAAAAGTGAGGTTTTGGAAAGAAGGTGGTGACGACGATGCACCTCCTGTATTTGTAGGTATTTTTTAATCCTACACAATTATTAACTGAAAATTTTTGAAATTTAAAAAATAAAATTGATTCAGACTGTTGTTTTAATCGGTTAGGATGAGATTAGTTTTAAAATATTAAAATTATAATTGGAGGCAAAACAGGAACGCATCTCTCTTCTTCGTCTCTACGCGACATGCCTCTCCATCTTTAGGGTTTTTGAAAGCGGCGTTCACAAGGCAAAAATGGTTAAAACGAAGCGGATGACTCCTAAGATAAAAAAAGTGCAAACGTTGAAGAGCCTTACTCATCTTCTGATTCAGATGAAGAGCAACATACGCCAATGGTATTTTCTTGCTTTTTTAATATTTTTGCCGATTCTTTTTTTTTGGGAAATCTTTTGAAAAATTTCTTCCATTGTGTTAAAGTATTCACATGTTGTTTTTGGGTGTTGTCATTGTTCGATTATGTGTTGTGTTTATTTGATTAGATTTTTCTTTTTTTTTTTGTGTATGTGGATTCATGGGTCTAATTGTGGCTAAATTTATCAACTTTAATAGAAGACGGTTTTGTCGTCAATGTTGATGTGTTTTGAGTCTTTTTATGGATAGGGTTCCGTGTGTTTGTTCACATCACAACTGATTTTGGTTTAAGATGTGTCTAGTTTGTTGCTTATCCTTGTTTGTGCATTGTTCAATTTTATTATTGTTTATTACTATTATTGTAGCTAAGTTTTTTTTTGCACAATCGAATGTTGTAGTTCGTTTAAAATTGGGTCCTATTGTGTTCCAATAGATGTATTTTATGATTTTTTTGAAGTGGTTGAAGAATGTTTCTGTGTTTTTGTGTTTTATGATTTTAACTTGTGATATTTATTATTCATGAGTCTAATTGTGTTCTTTGGCTATTTATGGTGTTGTAATTTCATTGTTTTGATAATTTTACCAATGTTCACTTTGTTTGTTGAGTCTATTTGTATGCAATGAATATTTTTAACTATGTGTTGATGATTTTTAACTTGTGAATGATTCCATATGTGTCCTAAAATTGTATGTATATTTGGCTCTTATGGGTCTAATTGTTTTCTATTATCGTAGGTGCGTTCATAAAAAGGGTAAAAGTGGACAAGTTAGTCTCGAAGCATGAAGGGAAACAAAAAGCTTTGGCAGGTGAGAAGAATCGTTTATAAATGTGTTTTAATTTTGTTGTCATATGTTTTATGTTTAAATTTTGTGCTGGATTGCACTTTTATATTAATAATAATATTTGTAAAGTTTTGGATACTGATGAGTTGTATTTTAGACACGATTTTAGGTGTAATTCATATCGTATTTTAGCATATTTGTGTCGTATTTAGTGTTTTTGGCGTAACTATGTGATCTAAGTGTTTAAGAATTTATTGGGTTGATTTAGACTTGTTTTGTGCAGAATTGAAGAAAGTAAAATCAAAGGCTAAAGAATTAAAGTGTTGAAAACGCATCAGGTCCGTATTCTATGAAGACTGCATGGGCATGCCGTTATGAGGAAAAACACTGGCAAAAATCTGCATTAATTAAAGTGAAGGTTGACTTCAAGAAAGCGGGTCAAACCGCCCAAAAAGAGCAGGATCACGTGGCCCAACAGTGTTTTAGGTTTGGTAGAGTGCCTTTTGAGGGAGGATGGTCCCAAATAAACTTCTTTCCATATAAAAGCCAACATTGGCAGCCAATATAACGCTATTTTTAGAAAACTAAATCTCTCCAATTCTTCACCACTG
>CANYCX010327296.1:0-16171 GCA_948193385.1 Breynia disticha f. nivosa
CTCTCTTTCTCGTTGTCACCATCACTGACCGATGCCTCCTCTCTTCTCAATTCCTCCACTGTCGCAAGCCTCCACCACCGCAGCCCTCTCCCTGGCCCACACTCACGCCTCTCCTCTCTCTTCCTTCCTCACGCGCATCTCTCTTGCACACGCCACTCCAGCTGCCACGCGCCACTCTCTTTCCTCGGTCGCTTCCCTTTTCTCCTTCCCCTTTTCCGTCACTCTCTCTCCTCTGCAAGCCACGCCGTCGTCGCCATTCTTCCTCGCGTGAACAGCAGCCATGCTCGCCCCTTTCCCTCCACGTCAAGCCGGCTCTCTCCCTTTTTCCTTGGCGCGTGTTCGAGCCACCCCACAGCCGAGGTTCCTTACGCGTTGGCCGCCCTCACCACCAGCCAAGCTCCGATCGGGCCTCCTCCAACTGTGCCTCCCCACAGCCGAGGAGCTCCAACCTTGTCCCTCTTTCCATTTTTACGAAACAGAAAAGTAAGGGAAAGCTAAGGTGGGTTTTTAAATGCAAAACCCTAATTTTGGTTGCGAATAGGATGGAGAGTTCATATGTTGGTGTTGGGTTAATTCAATTTTTGGAAGGATGATGATGGTTCGAATGAAGGGAAGGAGCTAGTCAAAATGGAGACAACATTTTCTTAAGTGGGTTTGTGAAAAATTGTGTATTTTGTGATAATGGATTGAGTTGGAAAATGCAATTGATTTAGGGATTATTTTAGAGAAGAGAATTTGCGATAAAGGAGAGTTTTATTGTTGGAGATATTATAAATTTAGACGAGCCTATGGCCATTTTTTGGTTAAACTCACGATGGAATGTAAATATGTTAAGATTAAACTATTAAATTGATATCGTTATTAAGTTAGGAAAAGAAATTGAAATTCATTGAAATAGTGAAGATTTAATTATAATTTATTGTTTGCTTTTGTGTGTGTGTGTGTGTACATATATATATATATATATTTGTATACGTAGAGTGATAAGTGATATGAAAGAGAAATAAGAAAAATTGGGACACTTAATATGAAAAAATTTAATTAAGTAAATCTGATTAATGGTGAATTCTGTGTGTGAATATCTTAGGAATCAAATCAAAATTTTGTTCGGTAAAGTTGCTAGAAAAACAAGCTTCGTGGATTACGAGGTAAGTGTTCTACACTTACTATGCTATAATTTGTAGTGACTGAATGGTATGAAATTATGGAACCTTGATTTAGTAAGTAAATGAAATTGACTAAGATAAGCCAATGTTGAAATAGTTATGGTTTATTATGGAGGATTCTTAATAAATCCATGACTTGGTAGATAATATGATAACATGATTATGTTGTGGTTGTTATGACATAAGATTGAATAATTTTTATATTATGCGATTATGAACATGGTTTTTGAAAGATTTGTAAAGATTATATAAATGAATTCGTAAGTGCATTTTGACACTTACTAATGAAATGCTAGTGTTGTTTTGATTAAATCTATGAATTAAATGTGTTAATTGTTCATATGATGTGTTAATTCGTAAGTGTGGTGATGGTCGGAATGTTTTGCGTGGTTATATGCTTGTGAATTATGAGATGAATTGTGAATTGATTATAAGCATGTGAGGAGGAATTATGTAAGTATTTTGCCACTTACTTTGATGTGTTTTACTTATGAATGATTGTTTAATGTGTGCATACTATTCTTTGGTGTAAATTGAGATGAGATTGTGCTGTGAAGGATGTATGAGTGTATGGTATGTGTAGGAATGCTACTAATGAGAAAGAGATGTTTGTAAGTTGATTGTATGGAACTCATGAAAATGGTATGAGTGTTGTTAGCTTGGTTGGAATGTGTTGTAATTCTATGAAATGCGTAATGTAATGTGTGAAATGTTGATACATGGATTGAGGCTTGAATTGCACCATTTATGCAAGATGCTCACTTGTGATTATTTTGTTGTGGCTAATGGCCTTGGGAAATAGATTCGCATTCATTCATTTCATGTCATGTGGAAACGTATGAGCATTCTTTCATGAGATATTTGTATGAGGGTGTAATGGCCATATGTGATAATTATATGAGGGCGTAATGGCCGTATTGATATTTACATGAGGGCATAATGGCCGTATATGCAAAGGGATAGAGTGGAGTCTTTCCCTTGCAAAGTTTAAGGCTCCGGAGCAGTGCATTGTGTGTGTTTGCATAACAATCATACAAGCAAGTTTTCAAGCAATATAATTCCATAATTTCATGCCATATTTTCACTTGAAATTCAATCATACCACCTATATATAATCAAGTTCCCATATGAACAAACTACACATAAAATAGCATTCACCATTGCTTTTCATATAGCAATCAAAATCCACAAAAATTGCAACAAGTATTATTGCATACCATATTTATGTGACTCATCTCATTCCCAAACATTTCACATATCAACAATCACACATTTCATCAAGTTCATCTCATCAATTCACATGTGACCAGGCACATTTATGCAACAATAAAATGAATGGAAATGCATGCCACTAATGCACTCCTTAACATGATCAACCCTGATCCCAATTAGAGTTTCAATTTACACCCGCACTTGGCCTTAATATTGACGTTTGCAAATGGGCCTTATCGGCCAAGAGTATGTGGTTATAAAAATGGATCCATATATTTTACGCCTGCACTTGGCCTGGCACACTCGTACATGATCAAACGTGCTAAGTCTTTCCCACTGTGCCCCGATGTAGCATTTGTTATATTCTACCCGTACTTTTGCGCACTAAGCGCCCATATTTTGCACACTAAGTTCCCATAACCACTCCCTCATTATGCTCACTTAAGAAAAAATGTCTGGCAGGGCCAAACGGCCAGCTAAAACGGCCTAGAGGCAGTTCCCCTTGGTTGTTTCCCTGACCGCTTTCGGACCTCCCGAACAGTATTTTCATGAGGAATGATGGTGATCAGGAGTTTGAGCTATGGAAGAAGAGTGTGGAGGGAAAAGAAACGTGTGTGGTGATGGAAGAGGAGAACTAGGGTTTTTATTTGGTTTGGCTCGTATTGGGCTCGTAATCAGCCCACCTGAATTCCGGTCTTTCATTATTTCCTCGAACCTTCTAATTATTTCTCCCATTCCCAAATCCACACTTCCGACCTAAGCTCACTCCCCGCTCACTTTATTTCCGACAATAATTTCGCAAAAATTTTACCCTCATTTTTCGATATTTTATTTTTATATTTTAATTAAATAGGAAATTTAGGGTGTTACAATGAACGATTACAATTTCGATTCAATTGCACTTCATGTTATCTTTTTAGTTCGATCTGACTTTCTGAGATTATCTCTTTCCGTTCCATTTCCTTTAATCTGTTCATTCATATACGATACTCATTATCATTCGTCATGCAACGTAATTTCTTATGCAATATGCTCGATATCCCCCTCTCCATGCTTACTCTCCAATATGATGATTGATTATAATATCACCAAACCATTTCTCCACCAATATCATATCATATAATATCTGTATCTGTATCTGTCATATCCATATCTCAATGGATAGCAATATCTCGTATCCATATCAATCAATGCAAACATGCAAACGTATATCGATGAATAAATGTAAACGTACCTGTTTGCATTTTTATTTTATTCGTACCTGTTTGCAATTCGATAACATAAATGTATTCATTACCAATTTTATACAAATTTCACATTTTACCATTCCATCACATTCGATCGCAATTCATATATATATTCAATAAATTAATCAAAATCATAAATAACTTTGTGTATTCATTATATTGTAAGTGAGTTAGACTATTCACTTGTCAACTAAAGTACTCGGACTAACGTGTACTCGTGTCCAGTCCTGACCGTCTAGTTTGTCGTCCTATATAAATATATACGAATCTTTCTATAAAATTCAATGTAATAATAATTATAGTGCATATCCTAAATTAACTCTATTAATTTTCTATATAAACATATTTATATTTTTATATATATAGATATAAAAACCTTATAAAATTTATTACACTAGCATATTAAATTTGCAAGCTCCTAACTCAACCCTTGACAATTTCCTATCCATTCTCAAATTATCAATTTCTAGCTTTAAGTTAATTCTACGATAATTTCAATATTAAAACTCATAAACATTTACGGTAAACTTCAAATTTTACTTGTTTCGACTATACCAATTGGTTCCCAACTCGAGATTACGATTGATGCTCTAACTCAAACTCGTTTCCTAGCTCGATTTACTCTTTCTCTCTCTAGTTTCTCTCTCCTCTCTCTCCTGTTCTTCTTCTTCACACCTCTCTCTTTCTTATTCTCATTTTGAATGTTTCTGGGAGCTTCCACCATTTATAATAACTTTTGATTATTTTATTATTTTTTTGACTTTTGACTTTTTTTAATTTTTTTCTCCCTTATAAATAGTTTATATCAACCTACCATCAATCCTCAATTAATCTCTCATTCTTTCAATTTAATCAGTAATTTATTACTTTCATTAATCATTTTAATTATCTTATTAGTCATACGATTTTAAGACGAGGATGTTACAATTAAATAGTCTTACAAGATCGAACGCAGATAAAAGAAACACATAAGGCTAAAATTGAAATTTCACCTAAGGTCATTTCTAGTCATTGGACTGGATTGGGCAATTGGGATAATTTTGGGGGTTTATAACACATTTACAACATTATAGTTTGAGTTTTACAAAAATGCACTCATCTCAAACTTATTTTAAAAATGCCCACTTTTTTAACATGATTGGCTTAATGCTCAGATTTGTTATTAAGGACAAAATGGGAAAATTAAAAAAGAATCTAATCTCTCCTTTCCCTCATTAAGTCCAAAAAAGTTCAAATAAGTTCACGAGTTTGAAATAGTTAATGTGATTTTTATTTTTATTCATTTCAATTTGTTTTTATATCATTTATTAAAAATCGTGTAATTTAGTCTGTATTAGTCAATTGTAAATAAAATGATCAATAATGTTCAGTTGTCTTAAAAAAAGCTTATTTATAGACATGTTCTTTTAAGAAATGTTCAAATTAGAACAATTATGTTCAATTTTGATAAGTTCAAGAAAGTTCAAATAAGTTCACGAGATTGAAATAGTTAATGTTATTTTTCATTTTTATTCATTCAGATTTTTTATAACATTTATTAAAAATCGTTCACTTTAGTTCGTATTAGTTTAAAAATTGTTAATAAAATGATCAATAATGTTCATTTGTCTTAAAAAAACTCATTTATGGATATTTTCTTTTGAAAATGTTCAAATTAAATCAATTATATCCAATTTTAATAAATTATGTTCAACCTTGCATCCTGCATAAAATGTCCAAAAAAGTCCCTTTCATTGGGAATACATAATCAACATCCTGCATAATATCTGAATAAGTACAAATTTGATCAATTAGACAAAAAAACAAAGGATGAAGACAGTTAAAAAGTACAAAGTATGCGCATATTAGTCAAAAAAAAGTTCAAAAATGTACAAAATTGATTAAATAAGTATAAATCTGATTAGCTAAACAAAATTTAAAATTAAAGCATACATTAGATTTAAAGAGATTAAAAATGTACAAATTTGATCAAACAAATTCAAATTTGATAAGCTGAACAAATTTTTAAATTAAAGTACAGATTAGTTCAGAAAAAAGATTGAGAAAGTATAATTTAATTAATCACAGAACAATTTAGTTCAACAAAATTAAACACCAAAATCAACACAGACGACATATACTATGTTCAAATATGAAAAAAAAATCAAAAAATTCAATAAAACTATAATAATCACAAAAACCTAAAAAACTAATTAGAATGATTAAATAAAATATGAGTGCAAATTCATTAAACAAAAAAAGTCTTAAAAATGACTACAAATTTGTTCAACAAAGTTGAACTACCAAAAAAACATACAACATAAACTATGTTCAAATCTGATTGAAAAAGATCAGCAAAGTTCAAAAAAATAATAACAATCAGAAACCCTAAAAAACAAATTAGAACGATTAAACAAAACAACTGTAAATTAATCAACAAAAAGGTTTTGAGTTGTCAAAAAACAAAAAGGCTCAAACGCCAAGCAACAATAGGAAAAACCTAATTGAAAAAACTATAAAACAACACAAAATCAAGCGAACAAAAAGATTAAAATCAAAAAAATTAAAGAACAAAGAAAAATTGATGGAAAACCTCATTAAAAACATGCGATGACAACATTTCACCATTGATTTCTGGTATAAATTATGGTTTTGGTGGTGAAAATAAGAATTCCAAAGGAGTTTGAATGGAGAAACGCCAGTCTTCGTGACAATAATATGGTGGACAGCGATGACGAGTGGCAATGGTTGTTTACTGATTCAAAATCAGTGGAGAATATATCATTTTCCTTGAATTCAATTTCTTTGACAGTGTTGTTTTGCGTTGTTATTGGTAAAACAAGGAATAGCCAAACAACGATCTTCTTTTGTGGTGAGGTTGTGAAGATCCTTTTATTATGTCCATATTTAAATTTACCAAATATACCCTCTGCACATAACAAAATAGTTATTTGGGCATAAACCTAATAATGAAACCCTAAATAGGCATTTTTAGAAAATAAACAAGCAACAAAGGCATTTATTTATAACCAAATTGAATTAGGGTATTTTTTAAAATGGGCAAACTATATAAGGCATATTAGGTAATTAACTCCATTGAATGAATGTTCTCATACCCACAAGACAAACACGTATTTATTTTTTTGCCAAAAATGACATTGATTCAATCTTCTCTTTTACCATTTTACACATATAACAAAAATAGGTGTAAAACCTATATGAATGCATTTAAGTACAAAAATACTTAAAATAAAATCATACACAAAAAATTCCAACCTGACTGCATCTAATTCAATCTCTAAATTTATCACAAAATTTATTTTAGGCCCTTAAGAATTAAACTAGGTCAACCAAGTCATTAATTCTCTCACTAAGGCACCTAGGTGAGGATTTTTGTGATTAGGCCACTAAAATAAAATTATAGACAGTAGAAAAACCATGTAAAATCAAGTGTATGACCTAATTCAGCCCCTCACCATTTCCTAAAATTAATTTTAGGCTCATTTGATTTAAACTATGTAAAAATAGTCTTAAAACATCAAATTATGTACCTAGTTTTGTATTTTATGAAATAAACACATTACTACACGTGATCAGTCATTATCAAGATCAAAATTAACATAAAACCTACTTTATTAAATCAATTTTAAACCCAATAACCTGATCTTACAAACCAGCCCATGAAAACATCAATCTGGCTCACGATTTTAGCCAATTATCTGTTAAATTGTTATGGTGATCGCTTTGATACCACTGTACGGTTTTCTACACTTATAAACTATTAGGGAAGTGAAAAAAATATATCAAACATGCAGAAAAGCCACCCAAGAACACACCAAAATAGTAATCTAACAACATAATGTTCTAAAGATTAAAACTAGTTAATAAAAATGTGATCTATAATACAAAGAATTGATCTTTACCTCGTCTCCTTGTGTAGGCCAAATATGTATGCAATAAAAACATAACTACAGCCTCAAAATGCACCAAGACTGCCTTCAAGACAGCTCCTTAGGACTCCACATGTATTCCCTTTATAAAACTAACACACGAATCAAGAAAATATGTGTACTTGAACGAGAGTATTAGTGAATCTCCTTAGTTCATGTCAATCGGATGAAACACTCATAGAACAGAAGGCACCAACGTTGTTAAACCTTATGATTAGCCTGTAAAAGTCTTGTTTTCTCATAAAAATAATGGAGGAATCTAAATCTTCTTTATAGGAGAGAGGCCACAACAATGGGAAAGACATGACGTAAGGGTTTTCATTTTTATGATAAGATGAATAAAATGTCTCTCTTCTCTTTTTTATTTCTTGGCAGAAATACATAAGTTAGGTAGGATTAGAATTAGTTTGTTTAATTTAAAAGTACAATCCTAAACCCGTCCTACTTGTGCCCAAATTTAGGAGTTAAATTAGGAGATTTTATTCTCGTTTTTCTCTCTCATATATATTATCTTCAAAAGAAGATAATCCTCCTTATTTTTCTCCACATATCTCTCTCATCATGTCTTAATTTAAGACATCATATCCTAATAATTATCTTTGCCTTAAAAACATGCATGATTTTCCAAATTTGAGATTTCATCTATTTTAGACCCAGTTACCAAAATTGGCCCAATTGCCTACCTGTCCAAACAGTTGAATTTGACCTAAGGTGAAATTCTAAAAAATACAATTTATGGTTTTTTATTTTTTATGTGCGATCTATAGGAACATTTAATAAAGGTAATGCATTTTAATAATTCATAAATCATAGGCAGCCTCTACTAAGACATTATGACCATCTAAAATTAAATAGCTGATGAGCAGTGTCAACAGACCTACTACAATTCAAATTCTTTCCTTGACCTCGGATATCATGATTTTCATAAGGTATGTCCTAAACATCCTTATTTAGTGCTAAATCATTTTTTGATCTCTATGAGAAGATTGATAAGTTCAAATGAATGATCCAATCATTCCATTTGGGTGCAGCCACACTCTTGCCTATCAAGCAGCCAGTGATATCTTCTCTCATTTTCATAAGAGGGTCAATTATTTCCTTCCTTCATGCTTCTACTTATAATTCATAACATACCTAACTTTACCTATATTTGTCAACCTTTTATGGTCAAGTTAGGCGTATGTCAAAGAACACTAGAAATCACAATAAAAGACATAATGATTTCATGACTTAAGACATATATTTGACATTATAAATAGTGATCTCACTCTAAGTACAATGTCCCACATTGTACCATAAACTTTGTTAGATGTCCCATATTTGTGACCCATAATAGTATTAATTCATTTCCATTCTCATGGAAACAAGTGAATAACGATGTTTAGAATGTTAATCTTGGAACTTCCAGGTTCTACAATAAAGGTCATCAACCTTGATACCTTAAGTATTTAATCAACATTCTTTGATAGCTTTATCATACACATAGCACAATTCAATACATGAAGTGATAAACAATGCCTCATAATTTTATAAACCAATAATAAAAAGTTACAACAATGCATTGGGCTAGGGCTTACTGTGACCCCCGAATTCAAATATCACTCACGTATAACTTCCCTCCTGCAAGTGATACTTAAACCCGAAAATCAAGTTTTGATTTAGAAATAATATAAAACAATATTAAGAAATAAAGATTGAAGGACATACAACAAATCCATCTTTGATAAACACATATATACATATATATATATATATATATACAAAAATTTTTACAAAATAGATTCCAAGTTATGAAAGAAATAGAAATCTTATTGATTCTATTTTCAATAATAACCTGGCAAAATATAGGTAACTGAATGTATGCATTGTCATGTACATATACTTAAAATCAAACCCTAATCCATCCGAGAGCACAGCACACCTCAGCCCGTCTTTATGCAACTCAAAAAAAATCTAAGCAACCGCGTACCTTTCTTCTAAAATGAAGCTTTTCAAATTCCTGTCGAGCGTTGCAGGCAATAATTGCATGAGTTATATAACCCAGTAAGTAACATAATCACAATTAGGTCAACTTCATTCAAAACCAAACAACTCAACATCACAAATATCATTCAAATAATTACATATACACTCTTCATTCTTTTCAATTGTTTATACCCAATTATCTTCAGAATTGTTTAGGATATAAATGACGAAAAAAATGAATTTTGGCAAATCTGACCAATTACACGGTTTTGGATGGAGTACATGGTCTTGTCCGTGTAACTTAAGCTTTGTCCATGTAGTACGATAGTAGTGGTACACAGACTCAGTGTATTACAGGGTCATATCCGTGTACTTTAAGCCTTGTCCGTGTATCACGCCTGTGGTGGTACACGGACGCTAACTAGCTACACAGGCAAATCCGTGTAATTTTGTTCATGTCCGTGTAGGTCTCCAGCACTCTTTTAACCTTCCAACATTCAACTTATGTCACAATAAAAACATATACATTCAACCCATACAAGTTTCAATTCAAGTTTATCATCAAAACCATCTTTTAACATCAAATCATAGTTACCATCAACATAACACATCCAAACATATTTGACAACGTTCAGAATAAGTTTATATTTATAAACATACATATCCCAATTGAACATCATGCTTGAGTGATATCCAATCCAACATCACCATCAATTCATATCAAAACATATAAAACATTTCACCAAAATCACCATCATAATCAAGTTGCCAAATTACATGTACCATTAACAACTCATCTCAATATAATCAACAACATTTCAATTTGCATCAATTTAGTAATGCTTTCACATAAAGTGACCTGTAACCATGTAAATGAAATAAAGTGTGAATTCATGTTCCTTAATGCATTGCCTAGTGTGATCATTCATACTTAAACTTTAGTTTCCTTCACTAGACCTCTACATTACCACTTTATAAAACGTTTGCAAATGGGCCTCGTCGGCCAGGAGTATAGGTTATAAAATAATGAATTCATTCATAATGTTGCAAGTGCCTCAAATTGCACAAAAAGTGCCTCAAGTTACACACAAAGTGCCCATGATTGGCACACTCCCACACCTGAAAGTGTTGAGAGCATATCCACTCGTGCCCGGTATAGTATGTTTTATATACTATCTGTTTAATCGTTTATTGTTCACACAGAACCATAACCACTCCCTCTTTTTCATTTACTCACAAAGAGTCCTTTTTAAACTTATGCTCACAAAGAGCCAATAACACAAAACTCATTTCCTAGAAGTTTTCATATGCATAAAGGTAAAGTGCATCTTTATGCAACTGAATCATGCATTCTCAACATAATCATACTCTGCTTTACAATCAAAACTTGTTTCACATATCCAATCATTTTAACTTGATCACAAATTTATCAAACATAGTTAATACATACTCATATACACATGATCAATCATCAATTCATCTTCAATCTCATTTTCAAACATAATCACATATCTTTCATAACCATATCAACAGTCACAACAATCATCACAATAACATCATCCACCATACTCAGTTTACACCAATCATCAATTTCATTTCATCCTCATATATCAATATGACCACATTTAGTATCAAACACATACATAAGCACATATCATATAAATTAAACTTCATCAATCATGCTCAATAACACAACATTTTTTTACACAAAACATACAAACAACAGAAGCTGCGTATATGTCATATGTGTGTGTGTGTGTTTGCACGTATATGCTATCGTATAAACATGTAGGTTGTGTTCATTTTTGTGATCTGTGTATATGTCATATGTAAACGTAAACATATAGACTTGTATCACTATATATACTCCCATCTCCAATAATATACTATATTGTACTCTCGTCTTCATTAATATACTGTACTCTTGTCTCTAATAATATATTATAATCTCATCTCTAATAATATTATGTACTCCCGTCTCTAATAATATATTGTACCAAATAACAATCACCACCAATCATACATAGATAACACACATATAAATAGTGTGAATAATCTATCGTATAACTGTATGAAATCATATGTCTAATCATCAATCATTTTTGTTGTAAAATTAATTACGTACCTGTGTAATTATTTCCATTTGTTGTGTACCTATCTGATTTCATTCATATATTATAACATCTATTCTTTTTATCATATCTGTATATATCTATCAACATATAAACTATTCATCACATATAATAATTATATAATTAACTATATCTAAAATTGAGTTAGATTACTCTAGACGTCAATCTTGGTACTGTCGTCTAAGAAAATCATCCTATAAATACAAACAATAATCCTATAATTCAATACCATTCTAAATATAACATTCTAACTAACAATTTTATGTAAATTCTCAGAATTATACGAATATTAATTAAGAACTTCATAGTCGTACTTATCTCTATCACCTGTGATCGTTTATATTATGTTTCCAATTATCCATAATCAAATTAACATCCTTTCTTATTTTCTCTCACTCAAACTCTCATTCTCTCTAGCCTTTGCTTTGTTTTTCCTTTTCTCTTTCATTTTCTGTTAGAATTCATGTATATACAATGTTCACGGACATCACGGCCCATGTCAAGCTCAGCACAGCCCTTGTTGAATATGATCATTCACCTCTTGCTTAAATTTCCAAAGTTTTTTTGCATATTTGACAACTCAGCATGGCCTGTGTCTTAATTAGCACAGCCTGTATTTGTCAACACAACCAATTCTACATCAGCATGGTCCCTGTGCTAAAAATGTTTTCCCAAAAATTTAGTTGTGCTCATATTTGAACACAGTCGTGCTCCATTAACTCAAGAGCAAAACCACCGTGTTGGATCGCACGCCAATAGTGTTGGCCCTAAATTCAACTTGTATAAATTTTAAAACTATTTCTTAAACATTCCCACCTGCAATACAATTTTGACATACTCTGAAACACACTATATTCAATTTATTCTTAATTTCTATGTTTATTTTTCTAATTATAAATTATTAGTGTGAAGCTCAAATTTCAAAATTTCCATTCTACTCTAAGCATTTGTTTATATTTTTTTCATTTATATTTGAACACAATTACATCCCAAAACATAATGCTCCATTCAGACTCTAGCTTGAAGAAAATTGCTAGTGTCAATTAAAAAGGAAGAGAAAGAAAACTCATAAGAAAACTTTGCTTTGGAAAACATAACCAAAACGTAGTGTATTGTGAAAAGTGCATGGTGGGTGTAACGCCCTCAATTTCTCCGCAATTTCTAGTTTGATTTGAATTTGAACTAATATGCGTAGGAAAATATGAATAAATTTTTCGCGAATTGTCTAAAATAATAATTCGGTAGAAAGATGTGAGAATTTGTTAGGAATAATTAATAAGCTAGAAGAAATATTAATCGGAGGTTGTAAAGTCAACCGAGAAAGAGAAACAAGGAAATAGTGAACCAGTTGTGATCGAGGGCAAAATCGTCCAAAATTGATTTATATATATATACTCTTTGCTCCTTTCTTTCTCCTCCATCACCACCTACACGTTTTCCCCCATCAGAATCTCTCCAAAGTTCAAAAACCTTAGCCACCATCGATTCTCACAAAACCTTAGATTTCGGAAGTTCTGGAATCAGTTTGTGAGAAAGAATCGGTAAGACTTTCTCCATTGTTCCTGTAAATCCCGAAATTATACTTAACCTTAGCTTTCTGACATCGTATCTCTTTCATTTGAGTTCCAATTTGGTCAAGAGATAGCTTGATGGAAAGTTTATCATATCTACTACCTATTAGTAACCATTTTTAGTGTTAAATCATGGTTTAGGTATCCAAAATCGAGGTTTGAAAACCATATGTGAATAGTGATGAGTTTGGGATTTTCCAAACTGGAGTTCTTTTTCGAGTTCCATTGTTTAGGTAAGTTTCTTTGGACCCTATTGATGGTGTATTCATAATCAATTTAATTGGGTAATGTTTGGTGAGAGAGATGGAAGTAAGGATAGGAATGTGCTTAAGATTTTGAAAAGGAAAACGTAGGAATTTGTATGATTAAGGTGTTTAATTGGTATACGACATTAAGGAACAGCTAAACAGATTTGTTTAGTACATTAATGGTACTTGGTGTTAAGTAAAAGTAAAGAGGAATTGAGAGAAGAAAGTAATAATATCAAAGGAAGTATGCATATCATAGATGTTTATCCATTCATTTAATGGATGTGAGATTGACGTGAACTTATAATGTCAAAAATAGGAAGTTCAAGTTACGGCGAGGATGGCTTGTGACAGAATCATTAGATGTTTGGCTAAGATAAGTAACACGAGCACAACCTATCCCTCTGATGGAATGTTTGAATGTCAATTTGTGGTTTGGATGGTAATTAGCATGTTGATTATACATTATGGTTGGGTGATTGATTCATTGTATGAGTAACTATATTTCTTAATAAGAATATGTGGATTGCGTGAGGAATGAATAAGCTTGTGTTTTGTTATGTTGAATGCCCAAGAGTGTTCTGTTGATGTTTGAGAGCCAATGTGTCGAGTTTATGTGTTATGGTTATAGGTTTATATGGGTATGTTATGAATCTGGAATGTGACTAATAATGAGACATGGGTGCTTATGTGATCTTACCTAAACTTGTATGATCTTACCTGAACTTATATTCCTTACTGATGTGAGATGAATTGTGGTGGCATATTCATGTATATGTATGGGTGTTACTAATGGCTAAAAAGCCTATACTTTACTGATGTTTGTTTTGTGTTATTGATTGAAATTGGTGTGAATGATATGTGAATCAATGATAAGTGAATGGACTTGAAGCTTTGTGATATACCATATGTGTTGAACTTGAATTGTAAAACATATGAGCTTATGAATGTCCATAATTTTGACTTGATAAAGGCTTATGAATGATTGTTATGCCTATATTGGACATGCTTGAAATGAAGCATGATTATATTGTTACTTAGTGTTAATCTATGTTTGGCATTTGATCTTATCTTGTTATGCTATGGCATGATTTTGGCTATACTAATTGAATTTGGGTTTGTTGACATTGTTTGATGACTCAAGATTGTGATTGTAAAGCATAGCATGATTGGATTATGAATGCATGATTTGGTTGCATAAGTTATAAACAGGACATTCATGCATTTGGGCTCATGGGGAGCATATTTAACAAAATAAAAAGGGCACTTTGTGTGCAATGATGAAGGAGTGGTTATGGAAAGGGTATATCACATGTCGTCGATTTAAATCCGAGTTACGACCTCTGAGGGTATATCAACAACCTACCTTGGGCTACACGTCTCAGGCTAGACTCGGACCTCTGAGAGCAAGGGAGAAGGGTTGGGGGTCTTACAGACTTTTAAATAAAAATAACGGGTAGTATATGACAAAATGCTACACTGGGGCACAGTGGAAAAGGCTCAGTATGCAGACGTGTATACTAGCATGTCTGGCCAAGTAAGGGCAAAATTTAGGCCAAGTAAGGACTTAAATATGGGTATCCAGTTATATAACCACATACTCTCGGCCGAGAAGGCCCGTTTGCAAACCTCAATTATGGCCAAGTAAGGGCATAAAATTTGAAACTACATGGGATCCCAGGTGAGCATGTTAGGAAGGCATTAAACATGCATTGGCATTCATCACATGACATGTGATATGTTCATTTTGAACCTTTACGATGAAAATTTGCTTATATGGTTAAAAGATGATTATGCATATGTGGTTAGTTACATGTACTATGATGTAACATGGATGAATTTAGAGTATGATTAACTTACTTGATATGATTATATGTGCTCATGTGTGATGAAGGTTGTCCTGTGAATGTTATAAGTGACTTGTAATGAAATGTTATATATAAAGATGAATGCAAATGTATCATGGACTGTTGTATTGATTTTTGAAGTGGAACCTATTTTTTTGTATGAGGCAAGCTCTATCTATAATCTTAGGAAGCTTGTAGGTGGTTTATAAATCATATTGAATTTTGTTCAAAATGTCAAGGAAAAATGTGAAATGATTATAAACCATACTTCATTATATGAAGGAAACCATATATGAGTTGATGTATTACTAAATACTTTATAGATTGATTCTGCAATGTGGATAAAATGATTATGAGGATGATATACTAGTATGTAAAATTGATTATGGAATGTGTTTTGAACTATGAATTGGTTGTTTTATGTGTGAAAATTACTATGGTTGAAAGATTGCCTATGTATGAATTGAAAATTTGGCTAAGTATGGAAGGAATTGCTAAGTCCGGGAAGCAGAAAACCAACCACGAATGTGGTTAGGTTTCTGAACTCCAGATTGAAGAAAGGAAATCAGCCATGAATGTGGTTGATATCAACCACGAACGTGACTGCATTTTTGGACTAAAAAACCTAGGGTTTTAAGGCTTTTGGTGTAACATCCTGAAAATACGTATAAATACAGTAAAAATACGTATAAATACAGTAAAAATACACATAAATACGTATAAATTTTTTGCGAATTATTTTAATAAATAATTTGGTGAAAGATGTAAAATAATTATAAATTAAAAATCGAAAAGGTTTAAGTCGATCGTGAGAATAAAACGACGACAAAGTATATTAATACGAATGGGGAGTA
>CANYCX010327342.1:0-10564 GCA_948193385.1 Breynia disticha f. nivosa
GAAAGCAGCCCATTTTAAGATTATGAAAGCCAACTTGACAAACATCCATTGAAGCAATTTTCTTCCAATTCTGCCACGACGTCGTATACACAACATCAATATTATTCACCTTATTCCTTGCCATCTGAAAGACAATCACCAAAATACAATAAACTCAAATCAGAATTCCTTAACAAAAAGGGGCTAGGTTGGGTTTCCTTGAATGGAATTAGCTATAACAACCTAAGCACGATTTCTCCGAAACCCTTTTGATGTTGTCATCAATTGTCTTGCCTTTGTGGAGCCGCAAGAAAGCATGAGCGATTGACATTGGAAAGAAATATGATTATCTATAATATAATAAGAGTATTAAGTTCAACGAGTCAATTACTATTACTCTTAATTGATATATTTAACGATAATCGATAAAGACACCACTCATAATTAAACGGACAGAACCTACTACTGTAAAGAGGTTTGTCTGTGCCGGTAGAGGCACAACCCCACGAATCCTATACAATTTACAATTTGCTTGTTTTGAGTTTAATATGAATTTAAAATATTAGTTGGTATATTATAGCATTGTATAATATGGTTTAAAACTATGTTTTGCTTGGGAAGACTGTATACTCTATTAATGTTTAATATTGTTTTTTTAATTTAACGAATAATTTTTTAATAAAATAATAAAATGGCCAAATTAATTTTATAAATAAAACTAATTTTGTTCAATGAAATTAACTAATCTTGCTCAAATAAATTTCAATAATTAGTGTAAGCTAAAATTAATAAAAATATTACTTTATTTTTAATCTTTTAAAAAAACAGAATCTATTATTATTTTGTTTTTATCATATCATAAATAAATAAAAATATTTGTGAAAAAATATATAATAAAGAGTTAATAAATGAAAATTTTCAAAATATTTTAAGCAATTTTTATTTAAATTTTAGAATATACAAACTTAAAGAAGAATTACCGCAGAGATTTACACAATATATTAAGTCGCAACAGAGAAAACATAACAAGGAGTGTCTTATAGGGATGACAATTGAACCTGAAACTCGTAGAGAATACACTCCCTATCCCCGTTTTAACCGAGAAATTTTCAGTTTGACCGGGTACGGGTACGGGATTCCCCGATAAGAAAATTCGGCAACGGGGGCAGGGATGGTATCTTCTCCATCCCGTGGGGAATCCCCGAGCTCGTCCCCATCGAGAAATACCCGCTCCCATACCTGTTACTATATATTTATTACTTATATAATGTATATAAATATGTTATTATTATATATATAATAATTATTTTTAATAAATATTATAATTAAAATATTAAATTTTATATTATACATATTTTAGTATATATATATTTATTTAAAAATAATAATTGTAATTTTAAACGGGATACGCGGGGATCCCCGATACTCAACGGGGGCGGGGATGATATTTAAAATAACATCCCAATGGGAATATGAACGGGGATGGAGATGGGGTCGGGGTTCAGGAACGTGGACGGAGACAAGGATTCAGGGACAGAGACGGAGAAATGGGTTCCCGAAGATTCTCGTCTCATTTGCCATCTCTAGTGTCTTTTTGTTAAGTCTAAAAGTGTCTAACAATTATTAAAACTATGATAACCCATCAATTTGTTGTGTTAGAATCTGCAGATTTATTATAGTATTTTAAAATCATAAAAAACAACCAATATCAATACAATCCAATACATAATTGAAATAAGCACGATTATTATTTTTACAATATAAACTCATACAATATGAATCCACCAAAAGAGCGAAGTGTTAATTTCGTCTGCTTGACGTTATCCCACAATTCTATAGATTTAAATAAAGTCTTTTCGTAAAAAAAGACTATGAAAACCATATGGTATCCGTCTTGGTAACCTGACAGTCGCCACCACATCAAGCCCGTGGGGACTTGGCGTCCATGACGACGAAAATTGATTCGCCGGACCTCTCATTATGCACGTACGATACGACAAACCCGTCATCCTCATCACTTGCTTTGCCGTCTACATCCTTAGCCACAAACAACGCTCTCCTCCATAACAATCTTCCCCGTAAAACCTACTTGAAACCACACGTTCACTTTCCAAATCAATCTTCACAACTCCTGAGATTCTTGGAATCTTTTCTACGACTCCTAAGTATGCGAACGATGTTTCTTTCCGATTTAAGAATTATTAATTGAACCCATTTCTAAGTTCCTGTTTGAAAGCTTTTTTGCTGACACTTCTCCAGCACGAATGTTGATAGTTAATTTCTGTAATGTGAAGCATACCATATCGATCCTTTGAAAAAAACATTCCATGGATGAAATTTTTGGTGCTATCAGAATTATCTCTTCTTCTCCATTCTCCCATGTATTTATAATGCGCAGTGCGTTGAATCCCGGAACGTCGAACCACATCATTCCTGAGTCTTTGTTGCATTTCCTGGTATATATGATACCAATTCTTGGAACTTTACTTGCTTCAAAAATCGAAGGTGTGCCTCTTGCAAGAACCAATTGCATTGGGTCGATCACCATTTGTGTGTCTATAAAAACTGCAAAACGTTTTGTCATAGCGAAGTAGTGAATCAAAGTAGGTTTCTTTATTCCTAAAAAAGATACTTTTATTGCTTTTACCACCATTTTGATCCAAGGAAAAGTAGGTGATGTAAGGATAAAATAGACTCCATTGGAAGGCAAAAACTTCACCAGTAAAATTGCCGATTTTGGGGTATGCTGTCATGTTGGCAAAGAATTTCCTTTCGAACTAAATGAAGCTCTTATTGTTCTTATCCTTAAAATAGATCATCCAGAAGCCCTTACGCATTTTCGTCCGATAAGTCTATGTAACGTTGTTTACAAGACTATCACCAAAGCCATTGTGAATAGGTTGAAACCACTCATGCCCAAAATTGTTGCCCCTTCGCAGACGAGTTTTATACCTGGCCGTAATATTTGTGACAATGTGATTATTTACCAAGAAGTATTGCATTCTATGAGATGGAAAAAGGGGCTCCAGGGTGACATGCTGGTGAAGATTGATTTGGAAAAAGCGTACGATCGGTTGGAGTCGAGTTTTATCAGAGAGACTTTATCAATGTTACATCTCCCTGCACACTTGGTTGATGTGATTATGTTATGTGTGACCACTTCTTCCTTTCGACTGCTGTGGAACGGAGAATGTACGGAACAATTTCTTCCAACCAGAGGTTTGCGCCAAGGTGACCCCTTTCACCCTATCTATTTGTTTTATGCTTGGAGAGACTTGGCCATCTTATAGAGCAGAATATAGCCGATGGATTGTGGAGACCTATTCGGCTTAGTAGGAGTGGCCCTGTATTGTCTCACTTATGTTTTGCAGACGACTTGATTCTCTTTGCTAAAGCTGAAAGATCACAAGCTTATATCTTCAATTGGACGCTTAGCCAATTTTGTTTACATTCCGGGCAAAAAGTTAGTAGCCAAAAGTCACGCCTAATGGTTTCAAGGAATGTAAGGGCATCTGTTGGGAACATTGTCAGCTCAGTTCTCAATATCCCTATAGCAAGCGATCTCGGGAGGTACCTAGGTGTTCCCTCACTTCAAAAGAGAGTTTCCAAAACTACCTATAAAGGGGTACTTGACAGAGTGCAGAACAAACTACAGGGGTGGAAAGCTAAGTGTTTATCTATGGCTGGCCGCATGACACTTGTGAAATTCGTCACTTCTGCGATTCCTTGATATGCAATGCAAACAGCCCTTCTCCCGAAGAGCTTGTGCGACCAGATTGACAAGTGGAACCGTAACTTCCTTTGGGGTTCATCACCAGACACAAAAAAAATACACAAAGTAAGTTGGGCTAAGGTGCGTATGAGAAAGGAGGAAGGAGGGCTCGGCATACGTCGTATGACATATTTTAATCATGCACTCCTTGCAAAGCAAGCCTGGCGGGTTGTTACAGAGGAGGACAGTCTTTGTATTAAGCTTTTGCGATCCAAGTACCTTAAGGGTTCAGGGAGCAACAACTATATCAAACCGGCCCACTCCAGCACCTGGAAAGGCATAGCGCGTCAACTCCCACTGTTGGATATGAGAATGGGGAAAGTGGTTGTGGATGGGAGCCAGACGTTGTTCTAGAAAGACAAGTGATTACACAATTTCTGCCTTATGGATGTGGTTACTGGTCAACTGAGTATTGAGGAAATGAAGTTCCGAGTGGTGGACTACTGGGATGGGCATACTTGGCGGTGGCAGAGGTTCCAACATAAGCTACCTGGTGAGATCTTACTTCGAATTGTTGCGACTATGATCCAACCCTCTTATCAAGGAAAAGATTGCCACACTTGGATGCTTAGTCCCAAAGGCGAATTCCCAGTCAAATCAGTTTATTGGTATCAACTATAACCTGCCGATTCTACTTTCTCTAATTCTTCCGTGCCATGGGCCAAAATTTGGAAACTTCCTGTGCTGGAAAGACAACGTCTTTTTGGGTGGACTCTATTGCATGACGTTACTAGCTAGCTGGGGCTTGCAAGTACCCATCAGTTGTGGTTTATGCAGTGATGGACAGGAATCCCTTGTCCACCTATTCCGGGACTGTCCTAGGGTGATCACTATTTGGCAGGATCTGATTCCTGCGGATAGATGTTCCCTCTTTTTTCTTTGTCGTTTAGCGCTTGGGTAGAGTGGAATTGTTCCTACTCGAATGTATTTCGGGGTTCTCTTCCTTGGAATGCAGTGTTTGTAGTTACTTGTTGGTTGATTTGAAAAGCTCGGAATGATAAAATTTTTAATGGAAAAACTACCACTTTGTCTATTTTCGATCTAGACCACTATCTTCGAGGCTTGTCGACAGCCAAGTCCTCATGTTCTACATATTTTAAGCCAACAAAACATAGAGCAGTACATTGGATGGAATTTTCCACCACCAGATTGGATCAAAATTAATACTGATGGTGCCAGTAGAGGCTTAGACATGGCTGCTTCGTGTGGAGGTGTGATGCGGGATATGGAAGGCCGCTGGGTGAAAGGATTTTCAGTTATCATGGGGAAGGCCTCGACAATAGAAGCGGAACTCTGAGGGATACATTATGGTCTTCATATTTCCTGGGAGGAGGGATTCCGAAAGATCATACTTGAAGTTGATTCCAAAACAGCAATTCATCTCCTCCAGATGAATGTTCCAAGCTTCCATCCTCTTGTTCCTTTGGTACTTAGTTGTAGAGCTCAAATAGCAAGAGATTGGATTGTCAGGCTTCAACATACTTACCAAGAGGCGAATCGTATGGCAGACAAAATGGCCAATGGTGCTTTCGCACTGGAGCAAGGCCTGAGAATCTACCAGCAACCATCGGACAGCTGCCAGGATTTACTTTGGGACGATAGGATAGGAGTATGTCTCCCTAGATTAACAATCGATCCACTGTAACTTGGGTTTAATACCCCGTGTTAACCAAAAAACAATATTGCATTTAACTAATATTTTTTATGCTTATTCAATGGAAGAGCTGAAAGCAAACATCACATGCAAGGGCGGAGGCAAGGCGGCACAGGTGGTGGCCCATGCACCCACCGGCACCAATAAAATCCCTTAGTATAGGGATTCTGTCATGCCTATAAGCTGTGGTGCACCCACCGATCAGCCTCCTCCAATGAGTGCACCACTCATTAACTAGGGCCTTAGAGGAGGTGGTGGCAACTCTGCTGGACTATGGAGGTCAACTGGTGGTCAGGTGGAGAGGAGATGCGACGTAGGTGGGTGAAGACTAAAATGGGTTGAGGGTTTGGAACTTGTATGTTGGATTTGAATGATGCAACATCGTAATGACTGAAAAGAAAAACAAAACGCATGTTTAAAACGACATCGTTATATGGATGTAAATAAAAAATAAAACACAACAGCCCCCCAAAAATCGAAATAGACTTCACATTTGGTTGCCCTCCTCTCGTCTAAGTAGACCAGACCACAACACGACGCCACTCGCTGCACCACCACAATCCTCACCTCGCCGCCTTGCCCTGTCGACGGCAGAGAAGAGAAACATCTCTTCAGACTTCAATCTCCCCTCTGTCTACTCCACACTCAGAATTATGCTGAACTGCCAAATTCACTCCAGGTAAGTGTTTGTTTGGGTTTTGTTTCAATTTTTTTGTAAATGAACTGAAATTGGAATGCGAACTGTGACTTTGTTTGGGAAAATATGGACTTTATTTATGATTTATTCTATCAAGCATTTTGTCGAATATATTGTTTAAATAAAGTTTTGCTCAATTTGTCCCTTTTTGTGTAAATAGTATTGGATAGTGAATAATGAATTTGATTTATTGCAATGGTGTAATTTATGTTGTAAATTGTATTGTAAATTGTGTTGTAGGGATTGGGGAAATTATACTAAAATTTTATGAAAGGGTGAAAAAAATTGTGGAATCCAGGTACGCGGTGGTTCATTGAATGATCCAATTGTTAATTCATCAAATAATACAAAGATTTTATGTAAAAAATAATACAAAGATTAATATTTGTAATATGTAATTTGAATTTGTATTTGAACACTATTGAACTATATAGATACATTTCCTTGTTTATAGAGTAGTATAATTTCATAAATTTGTTTTCAATTGCAATCAGAATAGACAGTTATCAATTTTAATATGTCGACGTCGGAATGCGGTCCAACTTCGCTAGCCGTGCTGTACACCCACCATAAAATTTTCGTGATACAGCCACTAATCACATGCATGCACGGATAAAAACAATAGTAGATGATCATTGGCAAGTATTTTTTTTAATTAATTTCATTTTGTGTTTTACAGAAATGGTTCACTTGATTGCATGCATTATTACAGTGAGGGGCCTACAAGTCTAGGGAAGGATACCCCTCGACAACCTTCCATAAAATTCCTATGCAATAGTCAGGTGGAGTATGAAACATATGAAAACCCCTGGACAAAGTTGCTCCAAGGTTAGCCATCCCAATCAGCAACTCCATTCCCTTCCCTGAATGCGTGTTCCAGTCGAACAATCCAATCCCTATTCAGGAGCTTCCGGCAAGACGTGAGCAAAGGAGTTAAGGGATGAGGACCAGGAACTGCATTCTGAATGAGTTGTACAGCAGTCCTGGAGTCCATCGCACGCACCACTCTTCTGCAAACATAATTCCATGCGACTTCCAGGCCGTAATAGAGTCCCCACAGCTCCACTTCCAGCGACGATGCATCAATGTCTGAATCTAACAAGGCAAGAAAGAGGCTGCTGTAACCATGAGACAATGGTAGTACGCTGCCAGCAGTGACTTGATATCCACCACAAATTGAGAACTGACACCATTGTACGAGAATTGTTTTTTTCCAACGTACGTTTTGGGTTAAATGCCCTAGAGTCTCAAGTTGTCACATAATAAAAGCAAGAAAGTTAGTGACTCTCAAAATCGACCAAACAAACTTATTTACAAACAACATATACAAACATGTTCATTAGACCTCACGAAACGTACTAATAATGTTTTAAAACCAAATTTTACTTCTCATTTATTTTTCTCGTGTGATTGACTGAAATTTTTGCTCGAGTTTGTCTTGTTTTTGTTCTGATGTTGCACAGAGTTGTTTTTAAACTTATGAAAAATAAAACTATGAATAAATAAATTATTTGTAATGATAAACACTCAAAATATGCATTAAACAATTATAATCAATAGTCATAAGTAAGTGCTAAAGAGTGGTTATCTAGCAAGACTTCTGGTGAAACTCTACGTTACGGATGCTCTTAAGGCTACAAGTTGCTAAAAAAATTATTAGCACACTATTAGGGGTCTATTTGAGATTTCTCTCGAAAATTATATTTATGGTAGGAAAAATGTTGTTCGTAGAATTGTTGTTAAAATAATCAGTTAACTGTTTGGTAACATAACATGACAAAACTATTGTTAAGTGTGATGCGCACGTAATATGAGCATAATTATCATATTTTATTTATGTATTACGCGCGCATATATTTGCAATTTTCCTCAAAAATCACATTTTAAATTGCATTTATTTGAAAAATTCATTTAAAATTAAAAATGTAATTTACACGCAAATTAAATCAT
Source organism: Breynia disticha f. nivosa (assembly GCA_948193385.1). Lineage (NCBI taxonomy): Eukaryota > Viridiplantae > Streptophyta > Magnoliopsida > Malpighiales > Phyllanthaceae > Breynia > Breynia disticha. The sequence continues at coordinate 8,053 of CANYCX010327342.1, forward strand.
ATCTTTATTGATTTATCATTTTTATTTATTTCATAATTTTTCTCTGATAATCAATATTGTTTACGATTGTGGACAGGTTTTTATAACACGATAAAAGGAGAATCGAGAAAAATTACGTCAAAATTGGAAGAATTTCAGCCCAAGCCCAAGATGGAATAATGGACCACACGAGTAGATCGTGTCTATTTAGAAAGCACAGGTTGTGCCTGAGCACGACCTCAATTTGGAGCATAGGTCGTTCCTAGGCACGACCTCAATTTGGAACACAGGTCGTGTCTAGGCACGCACGACCTCAAGTTTGAATGTAAAACATAGACTGTGCTTTGGGCACGACCTCGACAAAGTTAGTGGAAGCCGAAAGCAATCCATGTTTTATTCTATGTTTTAAGGGCTTTTGTCGACTTTTTCTCCTATATAAGGAGCTTGGCAGAAGGCAATGGTGTTCAGTTGGCGAAAGCCATGGAAATTTGCTGTTAGAAATTTTAGTTTAATTTTAGTTAGAGGAAAGTCTGCTGCTGTATTAGTATAAGAAACACTTATTTTCAATTTCTGTTTTTCTTTCCTTTGCTTTGGATTATGAAGTTCAGACTTTCCATTTTCTTTGCAATCAAGATTTCAATTCGGATGTACTTCGAAACTCAGCAATCGGCGTTTAATGTGCTCAATTTCTAAGTTATATTTTTTGTCATTTTCAATTCTGCAATTTTAATTTACGCACTTTTAAATTCTGCAATTTTATTTTATGCAATATTTATTTTCTGCAATTTAATTTTACACACTATTTATTTTCTGTAATTTAATTTTACGCACTATTTATTTTCTGCAAATTTAATTTTACGCACCATTTAAATTCCTGCAATTTTAATTACGCGTTATTTTAATTTCTACAATTTATTTTATGTACCAATTTACTTTTCTGCAATTTATTTTATGTACCAATTTACTTTTCTGCAATTTACTTTTATGTAATTTACTTTTCTGCAATTTACTTTTATGCAATTTTCTTTTATGTATTAATTTAATTTATGCAATTTTAATCACATGCTCAATTTATTTTCCTGTTGTCATATCTATTATTTTGTATTTTATTTACAAGCTTTAATTTCTTTTTATACACTTTAAAAATTCATTGTCTTTTAAATTTAATTGTTGTCATTAAAAATATTTCAAAAATTCAATTGATTGAACATTCGAAAAAACAATAAAACACGCATGATTTGATTCATTTATTTTTCCCTTGGGTTTGATAAACTGGGTCGTAATTTACTTCCTTTATTACTTGATTGTTTATACTTGCGCATAATTAAGACGTCACTTACATTAAAGACGCATCAAGTTTTTGGCGCTGTTGCCGGGGAAATTTTTAAAAGAATTTTCTAAAAATCATAGTGTTTGATTTGTTACACAAGAGGGATCAATCTTTCATTTTTATGCAAATTTTCATGTTTTTGTATATTTTATTTCTTTTTGACTTTTGTGAATTTTATTTTTAAATTTTTTATTTTACACATTATTGTTTATATTTATTGTTGTCATTATTTTTGCCTTTATTTGTTTTCTTTTTGAGTGTTATTGATTTTACTTTTCCTATTTATTTTGTTATTTTGCTTATAAATATTTATATTTTTATTTAGTGTTGTTATTATTTTTGTTACTTTTTCCTACATATATTTATTTCTGTTTTTATATTTATTTATTTTACGCACTTGCTTTCATTTATTTTTTTGACTTTTGTGTATGCACACTCGTACTAGAAGTAAAACGAAACAGTCACAACAAGCCTCTACCAATAACAAACTGGAGCAAACTTCGCTAGACTCGTCTAGTAGTTCAAATTCAAGAGAACACATACGGGAGGGTGATCGAGGTATAAATATGGAAGTCAACTCAAGAAACCCAGGAGCACAGGCTACCCAACCGCGCACCATCATGGATTATGCTAGACCGCCCATTCGTATGATGGGTCAAGCCGTTACCAGACCTAGGATATCCACAAACAATTTTGAAATTAAACCACAGATCATCCAAATGGGCTAAAGCCAGGTGCAATTCGGGGGTAAGCCGTACGAAGATGCAAATTCTCATATGACAAGCTTCTTGGAAATTTTAGAAACTTTTAAAATCAATGGTGTTTCTGAGGACGCCAAAAGATTACTTCTCTTTCCTTTTTCACTTCGGGACGACTCACGTTCATGGTTCGTAGTCTCCTTTCTGGTTCAATTGAGACGTAGGACCAGTTGTGCTACCGTTTTTATGAAAAATATTTCCCACCTACCAGATCAGCATGTCTTCGTGCAGAGATTATAAAGTTTATGCAATTTTCCCAGGAGAGTTTAGGAGAGACGTGGGAGAGGTTTAAGGAACTCCTTCGAAAATGCCCACATCACGGATTAGAGCCGTGGCTGCAAGTAGAAACTTTTTATAATGGGCTTACACCGGAAACCAAGCAAGCTCTGGATTCAGCTTCTGGTGGATCCAGACTGCATAAGAGCCCAGAGGAGTACATGACACT
>CANYCX010327352.1:0-19819 GCA_948193385.1 Breynia disticha f. nivosa
ACAAGGGGTACCAAAAGATATTGTTGGAATCAGATTCTCAACTGGCCATCTCGATTGTCTTAGATGTTGCAAGCTGGAGAGGCCGGAATAAAGCTTTGATTTGGAAAATTCAGAAAATACTTCATGCTTTCTCGGAGGTCCAATGTTTACATGTGTATCGGGAAGGCAATGGTGCAGCTCACTGGTTGGCAAAGAGCTATTTAGCGAGGCGGAACTATCTATTCCAGGAACTCCTCCAATTACCGAATGAGTTGTGTAAAATTCTTTATTATGATAGAATAGGATGTTCACCTTTATTTGTTATCAAATAAAACTTTTTTGTAGGGAGTGCTAATCTCCTTTCTGAATTACCTATTAATGAAACTCACCCATCTTATTTTGGAGAGGTCAGCCTAGCTGAGTTGTTGATAATAAGGTGCCCCATGCACTCGAGGCCAGCCTAGCTGGGTTGGAGTTAATTAGGGGAAGGTCAATTTTAAAGAAAAAAAAAAGTACAATATCTATACTATTTTTCTCCGCTCATTTTTACTCTATTTTCAATGGTAATAATTTTTTTTCAAACGTATTCGTCTCTTCTTAATCATTAGTCTCGCGACATTCTCATAAACGCTCTCATTGATCTATGTCGATATATAATTGGAGATATTATCTCTTGAAAGTAAATATCTCAATTTTAAATGACTTTAACAGATGGAGGTATTGTTCCTTGAAGTTCTATTTAGAACATAAATATCGCGCATAATTACTAATTATACCAATTATGCCATCTAATACATTTCCTCCAAAATCCACTTCGACTCCATATGCATATTCCACATTTTCAACAAAATTAATATTTTATTAATCTAATTATTATATTTTTTATATTCAATTAAAATTAATTATAAAAATATTTGCTTATATAATATATTAATTAATTTAATAATAAATAACCAATCGACAATTCCATTGAATTAACAGTGATATCTACACAAAATAATTAATATTTTAAATTAAAAAATGAAAAAGACAAATAAAAAAGAAATTAAAAAAAAAGAAAAAACTATACTTTTAATATTACAAAAACATTGAGGTCCTAATTCATTATTCATTCCAAGCTACGTCAATGTGGCATGAGTAAATGACCTAAATATTGTCTACTTGAACATATAAAGATATTAGTTTTATTAATTTAATGTATTTATTACAACTATTAAGTGTTGATAAAAAAATGTCACTGATCGCGTAAATCAACTAACATAGGTTGTTCGCGGCGAATACATCGCGGTTCAACCGTCTATGATTGACAATTTAATGAAAAAAAACCGGTTTTTTTGTGGCATATTGAATAAAAATAATTTTTGTAACTTTATTTTAAAAAAAATGGCGTGACCGGTGATTGAGAAGAAAGCTAACCCTGGGCTTCTTTGTTCTCTTATAAATAGCGCAGTTTCACCATATCTATTCTCAGTTTCTCATTCTCCAACAGTTTTTTCAACTTCCTCGAAAACATGTTAGTCTTATTTCTATTGCCAATATTAATCTTCATACTCATTGTTCTAATTCTTCTTTTGTTCCAATCTTCAGGTCTAGAATATGCGTTAAAGGCTTACCTAAATACGTTGCTGAGGATCGCCTCAGGGATTTTTTCTCACAGAAGGGTGAAATTACTGACGCAAAGATTATGCGAACCAAGTACTTATTTTCTAATTAATTACTTTTTATTGGTGAATTTCTTCATGTAGTTTTGCTTATAGTGCTGTTTTGTTTATTTTGTTTAGAGATGGTAAGAGCAGGCAGTTTGCTTTTATTGGGTTTCGAAGCGAAACGGAAGCTCGAGAAGCTATTAGATACTTCAATAGGTCGTATCTTGATACTTGTAGAATTACTTGTGAGGTCAGCATTTGTTTTTATTTTTTTGTGTTTTGTCGTGATTTTTCCGTGTTTGATTTTTTTTAATGGTTTTAGAGCTTGATGGTTTACTAGTTTTGTGTTTTGAGGAGCAATATGAATTATTTTTGTTGTGTTGAATTGAATTGAATTGACATTTTTGTTATTGAAGATTGCTCATAAAGTTGGCGATTCGGAAATTCCTCGTCCATGGAGTAAGTATTCCCGGGCAAAAATTGTTAAAGAGAGTGAAGATGGGAATGGTAGAAGTTTTGGTAATGATGGTGACAAGAATGCGGAGGGGAAGAATAAGAAGAAAAGTGATGAGGGCAACGTTGCTGATGATACAAAGCTTCAAGAGTTTCTTCAGGTAATGCAGCCGCGTTCTAAGACAAAGTTGTGGGAAAATGACACTTTGGTTGGTCCAGTGGAAGGCCAAAAGTCTGGCATCAACTCAAAGGAAAAACAAACGAAAAAAGAGAGCAAAGATGAGTTTGTTCTAGAGGATGAGGAGTTTGATGAAAGTGATGATGATGAAACTAAAACAACGAATGTTGTTACTTATGATGAAGTTATTTCAGATGTGGATTATTTCAAAAGTAGGGTGAAGAAAGATTGGTCAGATTCAGAAAGTGAAACCAGTGAAAATGATAAGTACAATAATATAAATGATGGAGATGAACACAAGGTTGAAAGTGAAAATGAGGGCGATGAGGTTACCCAAAGGTCTTCTGGAGAAGAAGCTGATACTAGGAATTTTGATGATGAAGCTGATCTTCATACAACTTCAAAGGATGAGGGGCATGAAATTCTTGAGACCAGCCGACTATTTGTCCGCAATCTACCATATGGAACAACGTAAATCTTGAAGTCCTATTTTATGTAATGTGCAATTGAAAACTATTTTCCCTAATATAGCAGAGAAGCTACTTAAGTTGTCGATTGCCTTTTCTAATTTGGCATATTTATTTCAGCAGTAAATTTTCACATAGATTTATTTTCTGCAACAGTGAGGATGAGCTTGAAGAACATTTTAGCAGATTTGGTGATGTTTCAGATGTCCATATCGTGATTGATAGAGAGACAAAAATATCCAAAGGAATTGCATATGTTAAATATGCTCTTCCAGATTCTGCAGCAAGGTACTTGCTTATAGTTCTGACTACACACATGTCCTGTGTTCATTGCTGAAATACTTTAATGATTGCAGTTATCGTGGAATTTTCATAAAAAATGCACCTGTTAACTTCTTGGTTAAACACCGCATTTTTCCATGATTAAACCTTTTGCATGATGAAATTTCCTGTTTGCCATGCCATTATCTTCTTCATTTTTATATAGTGGCGGTGTGTACTTTCTTATATAAGTGTCGTGCTTTTTCTATTTTTACTTTCTGAGTTTAAATCTTTGTAGTGACACTTATATGAAAAAAGAGTGAGTAGTTTTTGGTATCTTTAATTAAGAACACTATTTGATTCATTTGCAACTTTGTGAATAAGAACATTCTTTTAGTTGTGTAGTTTAGACGTATTTGAATCTATATTCCAACTGGATAATATTGTTGATCAAGCTTTCATGAGGTCATTTACTACAAGATGTATAACTGCTCATTCATGATTCTTTTTCGCCCTTTTCAAGTAATGCTTGATGAAACCTTATTATTTTTTTTGTTGTAGATACAGATAATTCTGTTCTTATGCTCTTGTTATTGTTTCTTCTTCTGAAATTGAAAAGTTGCAACTCAGAATTACAACTTCTTGCTTATATTTTGGCCTTCAAAAAACAATTATTTCTAATGTCCTTGTTAGTTTGGCACATTTTTCCTTATTGTCTAATCTTTATTACTATTTTCAAACCTTAAAGATTTGATGATGTCTTTCTTTGTAAATCAAGTTGTGTTCACGTATGTAGCCTTTCTTATTTGAATGAAACGATTGTTTTTTCAGGGCGTTGAAGGAGTTAGACAATTCAAGTTTTCAAGGAAGATTATTGCATGTCATGCTAGCAAAACAGAAAAATACTTCTGATAAGCAAGAGTGTGTGTCATTATTAATAAACTGTCTTTGGTTAACTTTGCTCAATGAGACCAGAGTTAATATGGGTCAACTTTATAGGATGAATGCTCTTCTCAACCAAAATTCGAAAAACCTGAAGCAACAGAGATTGGAAAAAAAGAAGGCATCTGAAGCCAGCGGTGATACAAGAGCATGGAACAGTTTGTTCATGCGTCCTGATACAGTATGTTGCTATGAACACAAAAACTTACTTTTGGGACAGCAAAAGCTTTCTGTTTAATTCATCAAGTATCATAGGATGCTAAATTTCTTTTTGTGCTGCAAACTTATTTGACTATCACCAACAATGCTTTACTTGGAGCACGCACTGTGTTAACTGCAATTTCTGATTATGGCCTAATATCTTTCACTCCTTTGTGTTATAGGTCATTGAATACCTTGCTAGAAAAAATGGTGTTAGTAAGAGCCATTTTCTGGATCTTGAAGCCGATGATCTTGCCGCACGCGTTGCTTTAGCAGAAACACAAGTGATTGAAGAGACAAAAAAGGCTCTTACTAATGCCGGGGTGAATGTCACAGCTTTGAATAAGAAATCTGACGATATGAAGAGAAGCAATCATGTAATTCTGGTAAAGAACTTGCCTTATGGCTCTTCTTTGGATGAACTGAAACAGATGTTTGGAAAATTCGGGAGTTTGGACAAAATTATTCTTCCTCCAACAAAAACATTGGCCTTGGTATGTTCATGTGCTACTTCAGCTTTTCTTCTTTTTATTTTTTCTTCACAAATTGAAAACATTCTGGTCAGCTACAATTTCTACTTTTTGGTTTTGAAGGAAAATGCTCTAAGAATTCTTTTGAGTATTTAGTTTTTGGATTATGTGAATAATTTTTATCCTGAGCTTGATTGGAATTGACTTTTTTTTTTTGTATGTTTTGCTGCCAATTACATTGGTAATGCATGTGTAAATCACAACAATAAATTTGGTCTCACTGTTCAGACCTGGCCTGGATTGAAGGTTTGTTGTGGAACATAGGTGGAGTTATGTTCAAACAAAACATATTTAAATTGCTTAATAGGAGGATTATAGCTATGCCTTCTAGCATTTTATTCAATTTTATCTCAAGTGATCAAGTTTTATTTTATTCAATTTTTATCTCAAGTGATCAAGTTTTCAATTTGGATGATACCGGCCTTATAAACAAACATAGAAAATTTTTTTTAAATCATGGCAGCATTTGAAGTGACTACGTCCCATATATTTGATTTTGATGGAACTTGTTTGGTTAGTCATTCCCTTTTTATAAAGAAGAGAATTTTGATAAGTTTGAAAGACCTTGTTTAAATCTCTGTCTTTGTTTAGTTTGACTTGGTAATGGCTTTCATCTCCTTATTATTTTAAAGTTCTCTTACCATTTTAACATAGACATCTAATGACATGATTGGACAAATGATGGCTACCTGTTTTTGGTCAACCTGAAATCATATGATCTGGATACTTTATGATCAGGTGGTGTATTTGGAACCAGTTGAAGCCCGTACAGCTTTTAAGGGTTTGGCGTACAAGCGTTACAAGTGAGTTCACCTTTGCAGATCTGAAAAATGATTATCTGTAATTTTGAAAGCTTTTTTTTTGTTTTTCAGTCTTGAGGGTGTCTATAACTTGTAATAGAACTGAGGAGAGCCAGAGCTTTCTTGTGCTTGAGCGTTGTTTATTAAATGTTTTAGTGAAAGCTTGAGATTCTGGTTCGAAATTGGTTTGGCATGCTTGTTTACCAGTTTAATTAGTAAAACCTGAGTACAACTCATTTGTTACTCCCGTCTATAGGTTGGAAACTCTATATTGAATTATTTGTAATGATGTAGGGATGTTCCATTATACTTGGAGTGGGCTCCTGCCGACATTCTAAGTCAGAGTTTGGCCTCTAAGAATGGTGAAAATGCTAATACTGATATAGGGAAAGATGATTTTAAGAGGGTTATATTGGAGGAAACAATAGAAGGAATATCAGAAGCCGATATTGATCCTGATAGAGTTGAGGTAAAATTGGGTCTTCATGTGTTTTTACCCTTCATTCCACCTTATTAGTTTGGAACATATACCTGATTCTTCGTGGTTGTTTATTGTGCTTCAGTCAAGATCTTTATTTGTCAAGAACCTGAATTTCAGTACATCTGATGATAACTTGAGAAAGCATTTTAGTGAACACATGAAAGAAGGGAAAATTCTGAGTGTCAAGGTGAATACCTAACCCTTATACCGTTGATCATAATATTTGAAGTTTTTTCCATTACTCACATTTTGGTTTTATTCTTCTTGTTCACAGATAAAGAAGCATTTGAAGAATGGAAAAAAAGTTTCAATGGGATTTGGTTTTATAGAATTTGATTCTGTGGATACCGCGACAAAAGTTTGCAAAGATTTACAGGTAATTTACAAATTTGCTGCATAATAAAGCTTTGGTTGCAAAGAATTTCCTTTTGATATTTATTTTTGTAATTCTCTCGTTTCATCTTCCAACTTATAGGAATCTGTTTTGGATGGGCATGCTCTTAAATTGCAACTTTGCCATGCCAAGAAGGATGAACAAGCTTCAAAAAAGGTTGAGAAGGACAAGAGTTCGACAAAATTAATTGTGAGAAATGTTGCTTTTGAGGCAACGGAGAAAGATCTCAGACAAATTTTTAGCCCATTTGGTCAGGTAATTGATTGCTTAAAACAATTTTGTAGCTTGATTTATTTATCACTAAAATTGAAATTGCTGTTCTTATTGCACATTGGACTATCTGATTCCTTGAAGGGAAAAATACATGTATTCGCTTCGCTTATTAATACTGTAACTTGCAGATTAAGAGCATAAGGTTGCCGAAGAAGTTTGCTAATCACCGAGGCTTTGGGTTTATAGAGTATGTCACAAAGCAAGAGGCACAGAATGCACTTGAATCACTTGCAACTACCCATCTCTATGGCCGAAAATTGGTGAGTCATCTATGAGTTTTGAATAGAAATGTTCATGCTCAAACTTCGAGGATAATCGGCTCTACATTTTAAAAATTCAGGTCCTTGAGAGAGCAAAGGAAGGCGAGAGCCTGGAAGAATTACGGGCTCGAACAGCAGCACAGTTTGCCGACGAGCAAAATGGTTTCCAAAATGCTGCAAAATTATCCAAAAAGAGAAAACAAATGGCAATTTTCGACGAGGAAAGCAACAAATTTCAAAGAAGTGCCAATTAGTCTCTTGGAAAGTATTTATATTTGCCAAAGAATATGTTTCACGCAAGCATCATTGTAAGGTTCTTATTTTTGTTTAAGCTGGTCCCAGTTTTGTTTCTCCTGTGCCAGTTTTTTGTTCACAGTTTTGTTTTCTTTACCCCTGCAAAAGAGATAGTAATGGGTGACAAGAATTCCATCCATCTTTGTTTTCTTGACATTGTATATCATAAATGGGTGACAAGAATTCCATCCATCTTTGTTTTCTTGACATTGTATATCATGCTTTACTAATAGGATTAAGTACTTTCTATAGAAAAGGTATGTTCATGTACACTGCCGTATTTTTATATGTTCACAAGGCACAGGAAGAAGGCTGAGATAATTGTCAGGATGGAATACTGTATAATTGTAAGTGATTCATCTACTTTCCATTATTCAACTTCTACCCATCTCAAAAACTTATATAGCGTCATGGCAATGAAGTGGCTAAAACACAGGTAAGACTACCTGCAACCGAACAGCAGTGATGGATCAACTACCTGTCGAAGTTCGTCCCAACCCCAGTCGTGACTCTCATCTCCAAGTTGGGTTGGAAAACACTGATATGTTGCCATAACTGGCACCTCAGTTGTCAGGTTTAGCTGGCCTGCCAACATCAGGTTCTGATCACTTTCGCTGAAATTGTAGAAATGGTCACCCAATACAGGTTTTCTCTCAACCACTTTGTCATCACCTGCTGAGTAGCTTGTTTTAGAATTGGAGTCACTGTAACTCTGTTTTGGAGACACCTTTATCCAATCTGCTGAAAACTTTTTGTAAGTAACTTCTCTCTTGAATATTCTACACAGAGTCCAAACTTCCTGAAATCCGAAAAAATAACACACTGAAAACACAATTTTGTACTGAAATTGCCAGTGAATGGAAAAACTAAGTTGATGAATCTTACAGCTTCTTGATTTTTGGCAGTGACAGGAGTGGAATTTTTGGTGGAAGCTGGAAGACGAAACTCATGCATCATCCAGTCAGTTTTGGTACCTTTTCCAGCACTTCCTTTATAATAAACAAGACTCTTTTTGAGGCCAATGCAGTCACGAAATTCTTCAACAGAGTATATTGGCTTGTCGATTCCTGTTGCCTTCCAGAACCCAGACCCTGTCACCCTGTTAGGCCTTATACTATTTTTATACTTTCTACCTCTTCTGCAGAAGAAATACCACTCCTTTTCTCCAACACTGCTACGGCTCCCCTGTTCTGTTCATGTCAAATCAACTTGTTAGCATTACTCGTCAAAACACCTCCGATTACAAGGTAAGTATTAATCAGAAGGTCCATGCATATATGACAGGTAAGTATTAGCAAAAAAAAAATATAAAAAGAAGAGAAGCAGAGAAACTGAGACATACTTGGAAGTTCCCAAGGCTCAAACTTGTAAACATCAATATGTTGGATGAGATCAATCTTAATTGGTTTCTTCTCGACCTTCCTCTTGAGATAAAACCCAACGAGCTCTTCATCAGTTGGATGGAACCTGAACCCTGGAGGTAACATATCTTCATCATCATCTTTTTCACTGCTCGTATGATCATTTGCTTTCTTTATTACCTCCATTTCTATCTTCTCCATTCCTTTAAAGCTTGGTTAACCTTCTTATAGAGTGTGAAGAGGTTTACTTTGAGGTCAAGGTCATGTGGTTTGACTTCCAAAATAATACTCTTTTTATAAACTAAACGAAACGTATAAATCTTGATTACGAGAAAAAGAAAGTATGTAATATATAATCAGCATGTGATGTGTAAATTTTGAGATATGGATTGAAATAATGAATGATCACAAGGAAACTGGCTGCTTCTTTGACTTTTTTGTGCCCAGTGATCGTTACATTTACATACAGAAATTCTCTCTCATTTCTGGAATCCTTTAGGCTTCTACTATCTCATCAACTTATTTATTTTTAAGTCACGACGAATAAGAAACAAAAAATCGTCCCCGAAAAGAATTAGCGAGGACAAAATTGTCGCTAAAAGCTGTCATAGAAAAGTCCGTCGCTGATCTCTCGTTGATATTTGCATGGGGTAGTGTTCAATTTCGGGCTTAACGTTTTGTTCAAAGAACAATATTTTGTTTAAATTTTTTTGGGTTCAATTCGATACTTAACGTTTGCATTATAATTTAAGTTAGAGTCTTTGGTTTGTAAAAATATGGGAAAATTTTATTTTTAGCAGCAAAATCAATGACATAAGATTGAAATAAAGTTGTTTGTCGCTGTTGTGACTCAAAATAAATTGTCTTTGTGGGTTTGACAGAAAAAAAAGAAAATTTTAATAAAAAATTTAGAGTTGTTTTAATTATTGAATTTTAATAATTTAATCTCAGTTATCATAATAAAATAATATCGTTTGAGTTGATAATGCCAAAGATTACAATTTAACGTTCTAATATAACTTTAATGTAACATCGTTAGTAATAGATAAACTTCTATTTTTAATGTACTAATCAATACCTTAGTTGAGCTGTGATGAAAACATTAAACATAAAATTAAATTTTAAAAAAAATTAGACCTAATATTATAGTTTTATATTTTGAACAAAACGTTAGATCTGAAAATAAATTTGATTCCCTATCTGCACATTTTCTTCTAGTGTCATTGCAGATGTTGCAGATGTAGACTGGTTGATTAGTTAGCTACTCAAATTTAATTACTTAAAAGAATGCGTGGAGGATTAAATAACAAAATGTATGAAGTTGGTTTGATTAAGATTGTAATTAGAGTTGATTACATATTAAAAAGTTAATAAAATGCTCCTCTTCAAGAGACCATACGTCAATCTTAAATTAAAAATTACTGAGTTCAACTATATAAATTGTAAATGCCTTATGAAAACGACTGCACCTAATCTCTTGCTTAATCCAACTGCTAATTAATGGTTTACATTGAGTTCAAAAAAAATCATGCTTTACATGTATTAATTAATATATAACAAAAAAAAAATTCAATGGCGGTGCCTTGAAAGCTGCAGCCAGCAGGATTTAACCAAAAAAAATAGGGAAGGATAAATTCTCTAATATGATGGAAGGTAAATAAATATTTTGTATTTTTTTTGAAGGTAAAAATTTTATGAAAGGGGTCGAGCCAACCCACAGACCAAGGGTAGGGAGATGTGTATGTCTTTTGGTTAGTCTCAGCAAACCGACATGTTAGAACTTGTATGTCTCCCCAGCGCCGCTACAGAGGATTAAACCCGCGATCACCAAGAAAAAGGTTGGACACCTTAACCGCTGAATTAAGGATGAGGGGTAAATATTTTGTATTTAAAAATTTTAATGAGAGAGAAGTAAAGAAAATGCTATAATTATAAATATGTGTTGAGAAAATAAATTATATTTGATGTTAACTCATTTAATCTTTAAATTGAGATAACAAAATCTTCACAATAGAGAGAGAAAAGAAATAAAGTTTTATTTTATTTATTTATTTTTAAAATAGCAAATTAAATAAGATTAACTTTTAAAAATTTTTGGTGTCTCTCTCATCCCAACCAAATCATGTGTAAAATATGAGACTAGTGGTTTTGGCTCATGACGTGGCAATGCTTCCATAAAAATCAGGGTAATTAACGGCAAATGCCAATCTTCTTTATTAACAACAAAATTGTCGCTAAATATAGAAAAAAAAACATGTATATATATATATATATATTATGTATACCTCTTTTAAAACAAATTTTAAGCAAGGGGCCGGGTTAGCCCACGAGCCAATAATAGAGAGTCTCCGTTGGAGACTGGAGAACCAATAAGTCTAGGTCTGTATACCTCTTTTAGAGCCATTATGGAGCTAGGATCGAACCTCATACCTTAAATGTGCTGGTCGACCCTTTTATTTAAGAACTCATATACAGAAGTTGATTATGTAGAAAAAGTGTTTACAAAAGTATAATCTATAATTTTGATGTTATGCTAAAAGCAAACCTTCGAATCCTTCATAATGAAAACCATGAAATTACAAGAAACGACATTTTCAAAGGGTATGCTATGCATAATAGTTTGAAGTTTCGAAATAAAAGTAGTTAGTTAGTTGCATAAGTCAGTCTATGTCGACCAACACATCCGCCACCTTATACAACATCAAACTAATTTATTACCCAACAAAACTGCACATTTACAAAACATATCAACCAAAAGTTTCATGAATTCTAAATTGCAATAAAGATTATCTCATATTTATGTTAAATACCATCAAAAATATAATATTCTCTAATTTCGTAAAACTTTTTTCTATGCATATGCACGAGCAATTCATCCAATGTTAGAAAATTAGTTTATGGAAAAGAAATGGTAGGAAGGAGTGAATAAGTCAATCAAAAGTCGTTGATATTTAAAACACAACCACTCCGGGCCCTACGATAGATTTTTTTTCTGTATCTCCGATTCACTGGACCCCGGTTCGAGGAAGAGTTCTGGGTGGCTCCTCCTAAGCAGCGTTGTGAGGATCAAACAACAGTCCGCCCTACCAAGTTTAGCTCCGATCATCACTGAACCAAGACACGCTTGATATATTATTAGTTATATAAGAGCATTCCCAACCGTTTTCCTAACTCACTCTCTACTTTATTAATTTTTTATTCACTCCTTAATCTAATTTAACCTCTTAATAGTATATACTACAGACTCCTTAAATATTTTTTATTTAATTTTTTATATTAACAAAAATTTAATAATTACCTACTATTAATCTTTTCAAAGTTTTTTTGAATAAAAAAATTTCAAAGTTAACTATGTAATTTATTTAAATATTTTATATTTACATATTTTGTTATATTCATAAAATATTTTTTATAAATATTTATGATTATAAATTTGTAATATATATTGAGATAAATTTTAAAAAATTAATATTTATTAAATTTTTTATTTATATAACTATTGAGTTCTTTATGAGCAATAAATTCTTACTATTTAAAAAATGTATATAAATAAATTTTTAATTATAGTCTTTTATTTCAGAAAAAAAATAGAATTAGCAAAAAAAAAGGAGAAAAAGTAAAAAAAATATATAGGAGTCATTTTTTGACTCCTTATTTTAAAGGACCTTTTAAATCTTACCCCTTAAATTAAGCTAAGGAGTTTAATTTTAAGAATCTATTAAAGTTGTGGAGTTTTTTAAAAATATTGATAAAATAAGAAAGGAGGTATGTTTACAACTCTGTTGGGAATGCTCTAAGTCGTACTATTAGAACCTTCCGTTAAAAACGGTGACTTGAAGTAAAAGTAAAAGAAATTTATTGGGAATCAGATTATGATTAGGGAAATTTCAGCATTATGTAAGTCTAAAATGTATAATATGTAAGTGTGACACTCCGTCTTGACGTGATTTAATGTTTTAATGAGGGTGACCATCTATAAAGAGTATTTAAACAATTGATGATTTTAGTTGTTGATTTTGATTGATGTTTTCTTCTCTTTATAGGATATTTTAAAAAGAGAATTCAATCTTTTTTAGCTATGAATATCTGAATAAGATGGTCTTGTGAATAGCTTTACTTTAGAGCAAAACAATTTTGAATTAAACTCAATCGATTGAAATGTGTGTGTTTATCTTTTTTTGATTTTCGAAAAAAAACCAAACGTCCCCTTGAAAATTGTAAGTGTTGGGGATTAATTGTACGACTGTCTCAGAAAATTATAGCCTTTTTAAAATGAAGAAAAAATAAAGAAAAGTCGTTAAAAATTCATATTGCGCATAATTATGACTTTATATTCAAACAATTGTAGCGAAATAATCAAGGGAGCGGCTTTATCATTCTAAAGGTCTTGACTTAATGATGATAAAAGAAATCGTCAATAATAATATTGACAAACATGAGATAAATGGTCAGGGAAATTGAAGTAAAGTTGCTTGAAATTGCAATAACTGTATCAAAACGTAAAAACAAAATGCTGGGAAGTAAAATTGAATAAGAGAATAATAAAAAGTAAGTCGAAAACTAAAAAAAGTCAATTCAAGCTAGGGACCAAATATTTTTCTAGGGACTTGTTGCAGAAACTGTAGATTGAGGTTTGGAACTGTAAACTGCAGATTGGGAGATGGAATAGAGTCTGGATGAGCAGAAAATAGAGTCAGAGAGCTAAGAACACGACCAGTGACGAAAGACTTTTTTCAGGAACTAGTGGTTGGTAATGTAGATCGGATGCAGAGAAGGTAAATTGTAAAGTATGAACTGAATCGGAAAAATTAAGACCAGAGGACAAGAATAGTTTGACTAAAGGTAATATGTAAAACCTGGGCTAATGGTCACTACATGCAACCTTAAGGTTTGACTTTTCCATAAATAATATTTTTTGAAACTTATACCACCATATTCACCTCTTCAAACTTATTCCACAAATGCAACTTATCCACAACAATCCGCAAAACATCCACACATCCATCAATTTGTGGATACATTGTAGATATGTTGTGGACATGATTTTTTTATAAATGTCCACAACATATCCACAAAGCATCCACACATTGTTCATTTTGTGGATGTGTTGTGGTATATTGTTGACATTAATTTTTTATAAATTCGGTTTATGTTTTGGGATTTTTATAAATATCCATAACACATTCACAAAAAATCCACGCATATAATAAATATCCACAAAACATCCACACGTGTAATTTTAAAGTGATACATCCACAAGTAGTCTACAAACAGTTAACACATATAATTTGAATGTGTCACTGAAAACCCTAGCCGTCATCATATACAAGTTTCATCTACAAATTATGCACAATTTATCCACAACTTATCCACACATAATATTTCTTTTAATTTACAATCATAAACATAATATTACTTTCTTTATAATTTCAATCATGCAATGCAAAGACTATATTAGAAATGAGTATAAACACTAAACACAAAAAAACTTCACTGACCTTTAATTTACAAGGGGTTCAAAAAAAACCTTTAATTTACAAGCATTAAATTGTATCTCAGTAATATAATAAATTAATATAATAAAATGAATTAAATAATTAAAACAACTTTAAAATAGTGAAGCTCGAGTAATTTTTTATTTTTTTCCTCAATTGAACATTAGTCTTTTTAAATCTCAAAACCATAGATTAACATATAAGTTTTATTAGAATTTGTAGGAATTAAATGCAACCACTAGGATGAGTTCAAGATATCCACCATCACTTAGTTCTTCACTCTGTGGGACCTCGTGGCTAAATATCTCTATGATTATGGAAAACTTTGCTCTGCTCTTAGTCTCTTCCTTCAATCATATAGTTGCGAAGGACTCCAAACAATATTGTTCTAATTTTGCATATAAAAAAACTATCTTCTTGTACGGCCAGATATGGAACCGCGGTGAACATCCACTGCTCGACGATGGAGTGACACCAGAAACTCTCATCATCAGCGACAACAAACATGAGAAAGAATAAAGAAAATAATGAATGAAAATTTTTAACTGTTTTGTAGTGTTTATTATTTATTATATAAGGTGTTCTTTTTATCTTAGGTTTAAAAATCTGTTTAATTGAGAAAATTGCTTTAAATGGTATGATAAAAAAGTCAAATTAAAACTATAGTTTGTTATATATACCCTTTTCCCTAAAATATATAAAGAAAAGGGCTTATACATATACATATTCAGTATTCACATTTGACTATTAAATCAAATATCTTTCTCATTAGTGAAAGATCTTTCTTTTCTTAAGTAATCAATTAAATATTCTCTAAATATTTAATTTGCTTTCTATTTTGACATCTTGATTCTTATAATAATTTTCTGTTTTATTTGTCAAAACAGATCTAAAACTTTGTACCGATAATTGAGCCTATCCAATTAATTTAATTCACAACCCAAAATTATTTTTAATGTAAAATAGAAAATTCATCGACATGACTCATGAGACGAAAATGGAGAGAAAGTTCAATACGGTGATGCAATCCTAATAAAAAAACGTAGGGAGGGATAAATTTTGGCCAACATAATCATTAAAAGCCATGAACGATTTCTGTAAATAATAGTTGTTTCGTTTTCTCAAACTAATAATGCATAATAATAATTGTTCTTGTTGTAATATTGACTAACCAATACTTCTATTCAAAATTTCAAACAATTATATTCTCCATGTCTCTTTTGCTTTTTTCCATTTAACGATAAACAAGGTTCAGAGTTTTCATTAGCATGTAATCAAAATAATTAACAGCATGAGTTAGATTTTAACTATAGTTAAAAGTTTGTTAAAACTATAGTTAAGTTAAGATACTTTCATAACGATTTTTTTCGCTTTTTTTTTTAAATATTCAATTGTCACATGAGTTAGATTTTAACTAAAAGTTTGTTAAACCTACAAGAAGCAAAAAAGAAGTGGGAAAATCTATTATGAAAGTATCTTAACTTAATTATAGTTCTAACAAAACTCATGTGATTAATCCTTCTGTGATGCTTAACATATTATGAAATAACTTAACTATTGTTCTAACAAATTTTTAACTATGGTTAAAATTTAACTCTTGTGATTAATCCTTTGGGATATTTAATGTATTATGAAAAAAATATTAAAACTAAATTAAATCATTGATAATTATTAAATATTCAATTATGTCATTTGTGTTTGAAAAATAACCGAAATTATATAAAAAAATTAATTAAAAAACATGTCTGAATATGTATGAATATATCCGAGCATACCTAATTATTGTATTGGACTGAAAAAAGACTGAAAAATAAAAAAAAGAATAAAATCATCCTGAAAAAAATAATGAAAAAAATAAATCCATAATTATTAAATTAATTAAAAAATAAAGAGAACATGTAATTAATTAATATGCACGTGAAAATATTAAATTAGAGAGAAGACACAAAATTAGTAAAGCTCAACTTTTATGCTCATTTAAACTTGAAAGATATATAATAACATGTATTATATGGCATTAATTAACACAAAATTAAAGTGTAAATAAAACGAATAGACCCTCTGTGACACCCTCAAATTTTTGATTAATTAATATTTAAATGAAAATACGTATTAAAAATACGTAGAAAATTTTTCGCGATTAAATTAAATATTAGTTGGGGTGAGAAAATATCAATTGGTGAATTATTAAAATTGTAGGGTGGTTAGACCACCGAGAAACGATAAAAGACGAAAGAGAGATAACCCTGTAGTGCCGAGGGTAAAACCGTCTAAACCGAAAAGTTTATATATATATATATATCTTAACTCTCTCTCCCTCAAACTACCACCAAATGACTCTCTCTACTCTCTCTCTCTCTCTAGGCTCGGGAGAAAAACCCTAGGACGCCGTTCTTCGTGAAACCCTAGTGTCGGGAAGCTACAGAACCGATTGAGGATTAAGTAGCGGTAAGATTTTCTCCTTGATTTTATGAATATCGTTTTAATTTGGAAACCCTAGCTTTCCGACCATATTTCTTGTTTGTTTGAGGTCGAAATCGGGTAAATAATGGTTTGATTGAAAGCTTAAGAAATATACTATCCTATAGTAACAATTTCTGGTGTTAAATCTTGGTTTAGGTGTCCGAAATCAAGGTTTGAAAACTGTCCATGAATAGTGACGAGATTGGAGTTTTCGGATGGGAGTTCTTTTGCGAGTTCCACTACTTAGGTAAGCTATGTTTGACTCTATTAATGGTATTGTTGAGATCAATTTTGAATGGGTATAGTTGTGGTGAAATTAATTGAATGAGGAAAGAAATTGGTTAAGGGTATTGAAAGGGAACTTTTTAAATTAAATGGATTAAGGTGTTGTGGTCGATGTAAAATGTTAAATGATAGCTAAACATGTTGTTTAGTAGATTGATGAGGATTAGTGTTAAGGGAAAAATGATTTAATTTAAGGAAAAAAGATGTTAATACTAAAGGAAAACGTGAATCAGTGATATAGGTCCTTAATGAAATGATTGGGGAATTAATATATGTGTTAATGTCAATATTATAGGAAGTTCGGGTTAATGGCAAGGATGACTTGTGACGGAATTTGAAATGTTTGCTAAGGTGTGCTAAGGTAAGTAACATGAACACTTTTTCCCCTAAGCATATTATTAAGTGTATGACTTGAATGCCTTAGATGGTGATTGATATATGATGGAATGTGATTATGAATGGTTGTGGATGTTGTGTTATATGAGATTGAGCTTGAAGAGTTGAGAGTTGTATGAAAACATGAATGGATATGAAGCTAGATGTGAGGATTGATGATTTTGAATGATTAATGACATTTGGAATAATTATGAATGGTTCATTTGACTATGGAATGGTTGTGATAAATTGGAAAGGTTATGTTGTGTATTGGTTTGATTAAATGTTGTTGATAATGATAAACATTTGATTTGGAAACTGTATGGTTTGGATTGTGGATTGTTGATATGAATTAGAGTGTTAATGGTTGAAGAATTAAGTGTAAAATTGCCAAAATTTGGGATCCAGAGTACCCAAACGGTTTGGGAAACGGTTTGGGCAAACCGTTTCAATTTTTACCAAAATAGAGCATGAAAACGGTTTGCCAAACGGTTTAGGCCAAACCGTTTGCCAACCCATTTGGAACTATTCACAGCATACAAAATGTGTCTAAATGAGTCCGACTGCTTGAAAATGAATATGTTTCCTTCATTAGTTATTTGTATGGGATAAAATACCATTTATGTAAGTTGTATTAATTTATGAAGGCTATGGTATGGATTATTGATTAATGATTATGTGGTTGGAAATTGATCTATATTTGTTTGGAATGACAAATTAAAGAAATGTAAATTGTAACATGTATGAACCTAAAGAAGTTCATACATTTGATTGTGATAAAGACATGAAATGTTTAAATCTTGAACAGCGGGTCATATGACTATGTTTGATGGTTGAAAGAATACATGATTGTATTGTTGTTTAGTTTGAATATATGTGTGGCATTGAATCATATCTTGATAGGCTATGGCATGATCTGGTTATGCTTGTTGATTATGATTTAACATCGTTATTGTGAGTCATACCATGATTTTTTTATGAATGTATGATTGATTGCATTGATTATGCATGGAGCATTCATGCATTTTGGCTTATGGGAGCATATATATAATAAAGTGGAAAAGGCTCTAGGGAGTAGAATTTATATTGAGGGAGTGGTTATGGCCAAGTAAGGGCAATAAAAGGGTATATCACATGTCCTAAATTGGACCTTTGAGGATATAACAACAACCTACCTGGGGTGGTGCCGCTGGGTTTCCCGGACACACAGGAGATGGATTGGGGGTCTTACATACTTATATATATATATATATAAATACAGATAGTACTTGATATGTGCTATACCGAGGCACTGTGGAAAACTCGAAACACTTAAGGGTGTAAGAGTGTGCTAATTATAGGCACTTTGTGTGCAAATTGTGGCACTCTGTGTGCAAGATCATAAATGGATCCATTATTATAACCACAAACTCCCGGCCAAAAGGCCGTTTGAAAACATCATAAATAAGGCCAAACGAGGGCATAGAGTTGAATTTAGAAGGAACCCGGGTATGGGCATGATGAGGAATGCATTCGAGCATATGCTTACCAACGAGTACTTATTTACTCAAATCGGAGCTCAAACAAAAAAGTTATGGCAATTGGAAATTAGGTATAAAAAATTATACAGGATTTCAACAAGAATTCAAGAAACTTACCCAAATTGAATATCCTTTAACGGTTCCTTAAGCTCCAATTCACCAAAATCTTGCTATGAATGGATGGTGTTAAGATTTGTGTAGTAAACTGAAAGAGAGAAAAAGAGGTTACGGTTTGAGAGAGAGATGAGGAGAGGAAGAGTGAAATTAAGAATGAAAAGAATTGAAAGTAGGGATTAAAAAGAGAAAAAGAAAGTTTTAGTGGGATTGATTAGTGGAGAGGGAGGTGGAAAAGATGGTAAGTGGATGATGTGTGCATGAGTGTGTCATGTGAGTGGATGGAGGGGTGGAAAGAAGATGCTTTCCAGTCATATTGCGTCAATTTTGTTTCATAATTTTTTTATCGTCGACTCCGAATAAATTTCTGATTTCGAAATTCTCGAAATTCAATATATAAATATAATTGTCGTAAACTCTCCGTTATTTATTGCTTATCAAATAATTATTTCATAAGCGCGAAAAATATTATTAACTCTTTCTTCGTAATATTTTACTTGTCGTGGTTTTCCTTTCACGATCGACTGATACATTTACGATTTTTAATTCTTAAAAATCTTATAATACTAACTGTGTGACGCCCAAATTTAAATACCATTTCATAATTTAATTACTTGCTTTCCAAGAAATGGCATTCAAACTTGAACATCATGTTTATTTTTAGAAATAATTATAATTTAAATAGAATACAAGAGAATAAAATAGGAGAGATAAAATTTAAATCCAGTTTCGATAAAATACTCATACATCTTTAAAACCCAAAAATATTTGCACAGCTTGCAAAAATAAGCCCATACAACTTAAACGTTTCAAAATATATTACAGGTTATGAAAGAAATAAAACTGGAAAAAAATAATTCAATCATAACCTCATAAAATACAACAATGCAGTATGTATACTCTTGTCATGTACAAGGAAAATTTTCTAACTTAGTGTACTGCACACCTTAGAAATCACTCGCCGTAAATTCGTTACTTGTAGAGCAAGGTATTAACGTCTCAATCCAAAATGTACCTTACTTTTGTTCCTGCCGAGCGTAACAGGCA
>CANYCX010327478.1:0-19279 GCA_948193385.1 Breynia disticha f. nivosa
CTAGAAGGATGACAGAGGTTAAGAGAGAGAAAGTATTCTCTCAATATGGCATCAGTTGTATCGGGTCAAGTGTAGTACCGCATGTATTTATACGGATTTCCCTTCCTCACATCATGTGCCACCTCATCAGCCAACTAGACAGTCAACAAGTCAATTTACAAGCATGTATATAATCCAGCTATACTAACACAAATTTACAATAATTGTGGCTTAATAGTAACAACTTTTCTAGAGTTTCTCCTCAATTGTTCCATTTAAGGCAGTTGAAGATCCTATATTTATCTTCAAACTCTTTAGACAGAGAGATTTTGACTGATATAATAAATCTAATAAATTTATAAGAATTGTTGCTCGATAATAACTTTTGTAGAGTTATTCATGCGCAAGTTTTCTGTATGAAGAAATTGGAAAAATTGGATTTGCCAAGAAAATCTTTGCATGGAGAAATAACATTGGAAATAAGAAATCTCAGAAGTTTATTATATTTGTATCTTACAGAGAACAATTTTTTTGGGGGGGGGGGGGACATTCATCGATCTTCACAAAAATGGACAACTTGTCGAATCTCATGTTTGACAATAATATGTTGTCGAGTGAAATCACATGGTTGCTTGATTTACAATATATAAATGTATTATATTTGGGGCGGGGGGAGGGGAAACAATCTTTGTTGGGGTATGAGCTGGTTGTCCAAGTTAGACATTCGATTTTAAAATTTAGTTTCGAATAAGCTGAAGGGAAACATTCCAAACCGCCTTGCTATAATGGACTACCTTCGTTTCTCAAATTTGTCAGGTAATCAACTTATTGAATCAATACCTCCAGGATTTTTTCGATCAAAATATTTTTTATTTATTGATCTTAGTTTGAATGCATTATTAGGAACTTTACTAAAAGCATTAGTAAAGTTGTGAGTCTGGTTTGGCTCAATATGACATCCAACTAGTTTTTTAGGACAAGTCCCTGCCATTTTCCTCCAATAATAAGTGTACTTAAATTTAGCAATATTGAGTTTTCTGGTGTCATACCTCAAGATCTGATAGATTTGAATAATCTCATCTATCTTGATCTCCATAGCAGCAACGTCACAGGTAAAGTCCTATAATTTTATTCCCAAAACTATCTTTATTTTATAAAACTAGCAAACAATACTCTCAAAGGGATGATACCAAAAAGGTTTATCTATTTTTAATAATTTACTCTTTGGTCGTGTAATACCACATAGTCATGGTGATTTCTGCATAGCTGTACATTTAGCTTTATATACTATTATTTTCTACAAAATACTCCAGAATTCAAACCACTTGTAGTTAACACATTTCAGCTATTCGTAGCTAAACTTTAGACCTTTTATCAAAAATAACCTATTCTTTCATTTGTATTACATGTCATCATGAACTATTAGTTTCATATCAAAACTAGCATGATGTTAGTTATATATTAAAAAATATTAAGTGTGCACGTGTGGCAGTATTTTTTTCAATACATAAATGACATGGACTCTTTGTTGGTAATATCAAGATTCTTCAATTGTATTTTTATCATTTTCTTACTTGTCTACATTAGAATATCGTTTAATCAATTCTCTGTACTCATACAGATAACAAGTCATTTTATTCTTTCCCATATTTATTGTGATCATTTTATTCTTTTTCATATTTATAGAGATCGTATAATTAACATGTTTAACATATTCTGTATCAATATCTTGATTCATTTACATATGACTCATATTCGTTGTTTTCGTATTCACTATGATCATAATTCAGGATCACTCATATGACATATAATTATACATATATCATGCATCTATAATATACTTTCGACGCCAATAATATACTCTCGTCGCCATATGATCTATCATATATAATCACCACCAATCAATCACTGCCATATCTATCACCACCGTATGAATTACCACCTGTATCATATATACGATCATGCATATAATCGATAATAACTGCTGTAAGATCGCTCATATGTTTGTATAAACTCATATATCTATATGAAATTGTATTAAAAAATATTAACTTTATTTGCTGCCTATACGATTACTTTTCAGTATATGTAAATCTGTATTCTATGTTTTTAACGAAGTCACGGAGGATCATGTACTTCTTAAATTATATCTTGTAACCTGTGTTTCATTTAGACATATATTCATAATTTATTATTTCCAATCTCAACAGAATATTCATATGTATACATATATGAATTTATATTTATTTCTATGATTTATTCTCATGTTTATTATATATGTATTTCTTTGGATCATTTATTTAGAATATCACCTATAATCATACATTTTCTATCACAACATTTCATTCATCTATATGTATATGTTTCCATTTTCATTATGCAGCAAATTTATCTTTTTTGGTGATTAACATGACTGCATCATTCACTTTCAAACAATCAAATAACAAACAAGGCACTTCGACTATTGGCATCATGGCATATGTGCACATCAATAATTTCCACACTCTAGCAATTCTAAAAGTTCATATATATATATCCATTATTGTCTAACAAATCACACAACCAACATGGCATATTTTTTTATTATCTTTTATTTAGGTGAGCACGCATATAGCTATATATAAAAGTGAGTCTGGATTACTCAACTGAATATCTATAATATTTAGAGTTCCTCTGGCCACGTTCTTGATATTGTTGTCTAAATTTATTATCTTATAAATATAAACAATAATCCTAACAATCAATTCTCTATAAAACCTCAGATATTTACAAATAAAACTTAAGAATTTAGTAACTATTCTTAACTCTATTCTCATGGGCTCATTTATATCGTGTCACTATGATCCGTATTTAATTTCTCCATCTATTTATCTTTCTCTCTCTAGTTCTCTCATCTCTCTCTCGCCTCTGTTTAATTTTTATACTTCTGTTTAAGTTTTTCTTCATATCTACGATATGTATCTTTAACTGATCAGCACATCTTATGTTGAGATCAGGACGACCAGTGTGGATTATTGCAATGCACCTCGTGCTTAATGTTCCAACGTTCATTGCATAATTGACAACACAACTACAATTAATATATTGTTTTTCCATTTTTAACATTTTTTTTATATTATCTATTATTCTTACTTCAATTTCATATTATTATATTTGTATATTCATATAAATTACATCATATAAATGATAAATATTATGTGACATATTAATTATTTCTTTATCATGTTTCTCTCATTTAACTATCTCCTTGTAATATCTGTTATTCTTATCTTAATTTCTTATAGTTATATTTGCGTCCGTATATCTTGTTCTACATGAACATTGTATATTGAGTTTACATTTAATTTACTTTTAATCTCCGAATTTATTTATTAAATTATAAGTTCTTAGGATAGGGATGTGAAATATATGGTTCAATATATTGTGGACTCAACTTGCCGCTCCTCCCATATCTCACAACTCCTCTCCAAGGTGGTACCTACAAGAGTACTCTCTGATTAACCTCTTATGTTATCATGCGATGGTGCTTACCAAAATAACTTCTTTGTTAATCTCATGTCGCTTTAATGATCCTCTTCACACTCTCGATCTTCTCAATATATGAAATTGGAGTGAAAAATCTAATGGAGATGAGTTATATTTATAGAACTCTTGGTACTATTTGGTGATTATGTAAATTTTGGATAAAAAATGCACTTTATCCTCTAAACATAAAATACTTATAATTTAACCTTTTTATCAAATAAATCATAATTAATTCTTTTAACTTAATTATATTTATTTGACAAACCAACGTCATTACCAAAATAGATTTTTTTTCATCTTTCACTCGCACATGATGATGTAAGTTCAAACTCTCTCTTTTTAGGATTATATTCCATTTATTTGAAGTTGGGGTGCACGACCACCAATAACACGAGCTTCTAAAAATTTATGCAACTCGCTATGTAGAAGACTTACTATCTTTTATTTTTAGCTAAACGTGATTTGTCCCTAAATTATTTTTCTAATACCATTGTTTTTTTTATTAGTTTTTATCTCACAAAACTTGTCATAAACATTAACTACATTTCTCACAATGAACTGTAATTCAAATTCAACGTCATATGAAACTCATGTGATTTTTTAGAAGTAATCTTCCTCATCTACTATTGATTCACTATAAATCAAGACATCTAACCAAAAAGTCATCGTGTGCCCACTGGTAGTTAGTACAATCTATTTAAATAACTTATCAAATTAAATGTCATGATTTATACTTTACAGTAATATCAAAGTTATAAGAATATTTGTAGAGATCCTCTTGAGCACTGTTGTATCTTACATAATAAAAATTGAGATCAATTTCACTCAAACATTTTCCATCCTTTAGTCACCTTATTATACACCATACACAATAGTGCAGTAATGCATTCTCAACTTATGAGTGCATGTTTACAGATTAAATTGCACGGATGCTTCGATCTTCAGCACACACAATACCTTTATTAGTCCACTTTTAACCATTTACAGGACTGTCATCAATATCTAACAGAACAAAAATACCATACTAGTTTTCTATAGAATTTATATTTATAAATTCACTTTTATGAATTCACCCGACCAATTGATCATGACATATACCAAATTAACCATATATATCAGAATGAATAAGTTGTAATGGAAATATAGTTTTAGTTGCTTTACAAAAAATGATTTTCTAGTTAATTTTCCTTACAAAAAATGTTCGGAGTAGGTAAATTTATACTAGATAAATCATATAATAACCATGTTTTGGATAATCGTTCTAATTGATCTTTGCCAATGTGACTAAGTTGCACATGCTATAATTTCAAATTAACTTCTATCGTATTAGAAGCAGATGAAACATAAAAAATCTAGAATTGTTATAATTAGAATTTATTACTATAAATGCATCCAATGAACATCCATAACCAAAGTACACATCATTCATGAAAAATTTAAACTGATTATCCTTAAAAGTCATTTTGGTACATTGTTTCATTAATGTTATTATAGAGATAAAATTCGGTTGAATTTCAGGAGTGTAGAGGACGTCTTCTTGTATGAGAGATCTCCCACTATCAAGAACTATCAAATTCTGTGACTATTGAAAATTCGTTGGTCAACTGTTTAATGTGTCGGAGATTCACAGTCAAACATGTGAATATTTCCGCAAGTCTGAATTTCGGACAGTAGTGACTTTAGTTTTTTCTGCAATGAATAAGTGCGGACACAGTGCTTCAATGACTCTCCACAAGGAAAAAATGTTGTCCTTATTAAAAACACCCGTTTTGGTAATTACCTTTCAAAACATCCTTAAGAGGGAATAATTTTCTTCGTAGTAAAAATATCGATGAAACTTCAATAAAATAATGATTGTATTCATTTTAATGCTTTGAAATGGAAGTTTTATGGGCGTGGTTTGTAATTAGTAGATGATTAGAAAACTAAAAAGAAGACAATTTTATTAGTTTTAAGATAGATGTTTGTGGCTTATGATTGTGCAAAGCTATCAAATTTATTGTTAATATGTTGTATAGATTAGCCAAAAGTTAATGGTGCAAGGATACTCTGGGCATACATCATGTAATCATGGTCATGATTTTGCTCGTAAGGTTAAAAAGGGTGATGGAAGCAGGGGTTTGTATCGGGGATTCAACCTTTCTGTCGTAACTTGTTCACCATGAAGTGCATTGTAATGGGCAAATTATGGTTCAAGCCAACGCATCATCTGAAGATAGAGGCATGTAACTACTTTAATATTTTTCAATGAATTTGAAGATCATCAATCTATTTACGTGCGTCAATTTTTTACATGAGTGTCTTCTTTTTATTTATTTTCTTGACTCGAAAGAAGAGGGCATTCTTCAAATTTTCTAGGATCAAATCCCTGTTGATGGGAAGTTAGCAAATTACCTATAGATTGATACCAAAATTCCAACTTTAATGTCTTACGTTGACTACCAATTGTCCTATGCGGTAGAATGTGCTAAATTGTAAGATTGAATAGATCGTGTCGATTATCCGTGAAAAATAATTTAGAAAACAAGAGCAGTTAGAAAATGTAAAGACAAATGTTGAGTATTGTCAATTAGAGTTAAATCGCATGACATGTGTTTCAAAGTTAAAATGGGAGATGATTCAGAAGGACACACTACTGAACATAAAGATAGATGCAGTTATTAGTAGCAAGACTCATTTTGAGGTACAACCATGGAGGCAAGTCAATAACTACTGGATAAAGTTTAATTTTGGCCACAACATTTTGTTCCACGTAAAATATTGGGTATGTTTTTTTTTTTTTTGTCAAATTTGATGCTTAACAGTTGCATTGTAATTCAATTTAAGTTCTTTAGTTAATAATACATTGATGGATCTCATCTCTAATAGAAAAATTGATGATTTATGATAAAGTAAAGTCGTTTTCAGCAATTGTTACATAAAAAGAAACGTTTTTGTGGGTGTAGTGAAAAAAAGTTGAGTCAAAATTTTGTGTTTTTTTAATTTTTGAGTTATTTAGATAGTTTAATACTATTTATTATAGTCAGATGACTTTGTTTTGAAATGATGAAGAAAAATATTGATATTTAATATTCCAATGTAGCAGTGATGAAATATCGTTAGTAACACGTAGATTTCTATTTGTTAGTTTATGAATCCACACTTTAATTGAACTACCATGCAAACATTAAACATAAAATAGAGTCAAAAAAATAATTGAAATGAATATTGTAATTTTAAAAAAATGTTGAACCCAAAATTAAATTTCATCGCCTATTAATGCACTATAGACAGGCAGAAAAAGGCTCAGCATCATTCACATAGTATTGTTTTCTGCAATAACAAGTCAAGCATTCTCTAGTGCTTATAGTATAAGCATTAACTATAATTTGCAATTCGTACTTTAATTACATAATATTGATTTTTTGTTTTTTACATTCCTAATCTTTAAATACTGTCCTTCCATTTTCAGCACTTTACATTCTTGTGCTTTCATTTTCGTTAGCATAATTTCTTTATTCCTTAGCTATTTTAGTTTGCTTATTCCCATATTTAAAACCCCATTGGATACTATAATGAGTTGTTTACAATTATTTTTAGTGTATGTGAAGTTCCATTTGGAGTGTCGTGATTGTGTGTGGAAATTGGGCTTGTGTTAACCCCACAGTTAACTCGGCAAGGTCTCGCTGACCAAGGTATAAGACCCTTTCAAGCTTAGCCAAAGAGCATCAAGACTCGGAGAGAGTTGAGGAGGAGGAGGTGCGAGTCAATAGAGGTTAGCGAGAATGAGTGGTGATTGGAGACCATCACTAAAAATCAGAGGGCCAGAAGGGACAGCGAAGAGCAGTTATTATTCAGCAAAAAATTTCGCGCCATGGGATCTTTTGGCACGTCATTGGATCAAGAAATTAGGCTCGAACGGTTACTAACATGGGAAATTTGGAATTTGAAGATGTGGTCAACCTCCCAGGCTCAGAGGCAGTTATTGTAAGCATGGATCGGGAGAGACAGTTCCAATATGATCATGGAAACCGCTCAACTGCTCATAAGCATGGGTAACTACTTCTGGGGATTATAAATAGAAGAAAAACTGAAGGGACAGAGGTTACACACCACACACTTAGCATTTTATTTGCCATTTTCGTTTGGTTTTAGCATAGCTCTTAGTGTAGCTTTAGTGTAGTCTTCATTTTTACTCACTAAAAGCGTTAAAGGGAATCTTGAGAATTCAAGAATGTCTTCTGAGGTGTTCTCTGTAAGTGAATTGTAGTCTTAGATTCAGTTTAATGCAATATACTTTATGTCCATTTATTTTCTGTCATTTATGTTTTTGCACTAGGAGTAGGTTAAGTTAAACTTTATTTCCTTTAATGCTTTCGGCACCTTTATCTTTGTTATCGATCCCAGCACGATAGGAGTAGAATTATTTTAACTTAGCAAAGCCCATTTTCACCCTGAAAGTGCTGAAGTAATTTCAAACAATAGGAACCAACCACCACCTTTTGATTTCACGGTCACACAAATACACATACGCACATGCATCCCTCACGAACCGCCCTCGTAGAAATTAGCCCCAACAGATTTGGCGACCACAGTTGGAGACTAGTTGCAATTTCTGTGGAAATGGCTAAGAAAATCACCCGTAGCAATGCTTTGGTTGGCCAATAGGCTTTTGATGAGTCAAGAAAACCTAGGAACTTTGAGGAAGGGAGTCAGTCTCCTGAGAAGTCAAAATCCAAATCTTCATCTTCGTCGAGTATCCCTGGGACCACAAATCTTCATCTTCATCGAGTATCCCTGGGACCAGTTTCCAGGAGTATTATGAAGCAAAGATGATCGAGATAGAACGTAATGCAGAACTCAAAAAAGAGTTACTCAAACGTCAGTTAGCTGAGATTCAATCCCAAATCACTGTTTCTTGGTCACACTTTGAGGATTTCTGTAAGCAATAGAGGAATTCCTTGGAGAGAAAATTCCAAGAGCAGAAAGATGAAATCTGTGAATCATTTTAAAAAATGGAGCACAACATAAGTCTTTACACTAAGGATTTGATTCGCGAAATAAACACTCTTCAGTTTGAGCAGAATTTAAATATTAATAATTCCACTCATAGGGTATTAGATCAAATGTGTAAAAAGATCTATGACTTACATATTTCAAACCAGCAAAATGGAGATAGGATCATTAATGACCTAAATCATTTGGTACATGAATCCCAAGGCCCTTTGTCTAAACAAATTGCTAAGGAGTTAGAAATTCTACTCGACTATAGAGATGAAAAAGGGAAAGCTAGCGAGAACATCCCACACTATGGCCCCAGGGTAGTAATCTCTTCAATATCACCCCATAGGAACAAGGTACTGTAGGGTACATAGGTGTGTATAATAACCCGCTGTTTGAGGTTAGAACCTCCGGTAGGAAAAATCCATCCGGCTCAGGTCCACCTTTTGGTACCACCAGGTGTGGCACCTGCAAATCCCAGCAATCCAAGCGTGCCAGTAGTCACAAACCCACAGGGATATCCACCTCTGCCCATATCAAATTCTTTCCCTAGACAAGTTCCAAATCCTATTTTTCAAAGATCTTCTCCTCTAGTGCAAATCCCAACAACAGGGGAATAAACTGCTTATCCCCTGTCTTTCCTTCTGTGAATCATACCAATGCACCTTATGCAGCCCCATTCTAGGGAGTTGGTGCGAGTATCCCAGGGGTTGGTTCTGCTGCCGCAAACCAGTATATTCCTGGTGCAAATGTTCCAGGAGTTAATACTAATTTGACAGAGACAGCGAACCAGTATGGTAACCTCACTGGAAATCAGAATGCCCTTAGGTTACCTAAGAGCAATAAGCGAACATGATTGAGCGAATGTATAGTCCTCAACTGCATCGCATCAATCGACTAGTTTATAGGAAACCTTATCCTGATTATATTGATAGGGAATACCCTTTCCCAAGGGGCTATAAGGTTCCAGAGTTTACTTTGTTCTCTAGTGATGGAAATATGTTCACGATTGAACACGTCGCGCGATTTACCTTCCTTTGTGGAGAGGTGTCAGGAGATGATTTCTTGAAGCTTAAGTTGTTTCTGAGTTTGCTAGCGGGGATAGCTTTCAATTGGTACATAAACATCCAACCGAATTATGTATTCTCTTGGTGGGATATGCAGAGTATTTTCCAGACTCAATTCGCCTGAGGAGATTCAGGCACGTCTATTGCTGACCTTACACGACTGAAATAGAAGCTCGGTGAATCTGTGGAAGAGTTCCTGTATCACTTCAGGCAGGCGAGGGTGAAATGCCAGATTAACCTCCCAGAGAGCAAATTTTTACAGTTTTCCCAAGATGGCCTAGACTTCGAACTGAGGAAAAATTTGAAGGTCTTAAGTTTTAGGATCTTTACGAACTCACTGATTGCGCTTCGCATTTTGGGAAACTATTTGCAAGACATTCATCATATATCAGATTCTGCAAAGGATGATATGAAGGTTGACATCACAGAATTTGTTAAAGGAAAGCCATTTATGTGCGAGCCTTTAGTTAGGAAGAATACACAAGCCCTGAAAAGGATTAAGTCTAGCGAAAAATGAAAATTTTCGTTTGATTTGGACAGTGTCGATTCGTTGTTCGATTGGCTCTTGAATAATAAAAAGATAATGCTTAAGGGTGAACATAAGTTACCATCCCTAGATGAATTAAAAGGGAATAAATTTTGAAAGTGGCATGCCTCTTATGCTCACTCGATTAACAATTGTGTAGTTTTCACAATAAAATTCAAGATTTGGTTGAATCGAAGGAAATTACTTTTGCTGAGTCAAAAGAGTCTATGGAACTGGATGAAAATCCATTCCTGAATGTTGAGTGTATGCTAATAGAAAATCTTTTTGTTTTGCATCCAGCATATTCTGTCGGTGGCGAGGTCAAGTTCACCAATGAGGTGTTTGATCGCATCAATCAAATGGTAGTTCTATGCTGGCCGGTGTTTGCTGAGGACATGCCATATAAGTGCAGATGGCATATGACCGATTTGCACACAACTTGTCTGCGACAGTTTCAAATTGTTTCGCCACAAGCACAGGTACTATAGCTAGTATGACCTCTCTAACCAGGAGGAGGTCATGCTTAGATTGAGCCCACCTGGGCCTGAAGGCTTCGAGGTGAGATACCCAGAGCAGAATTCTTTCATCAAGGGTTTGCTGCCACACCTTCACTTTGAGAATTATCGCGCTAAAGTCATCGAAAAGAGAAGGATTGAGAAGGAGGAAGAGGCCGTCCGGGAGCAGATGTTACTCTTCTAAAAAAACCAGAGGTTGTAGGCTGTGTTTACTCGGGGATGAGCCTTGAAGGTTGAACCTGTGCAGAGGGATAGATGCCCGCGGTGCACATGCCAACATTGCTCTAGTGCGATGAAGAGGCATGTTCCTTATAAGAAAGATGAGAGTTCGCGAGCTCAAAGGAAGCATCATTTTGACTTCGGTCCTTTCCAACCTAAAGGAAAGCAGGTCATGATGGTTGGGCAGGCTCAGCCCAAAGATGAGGGTATGAAGTTTGTGAAGCCTAAGTAGCCCGAAGTTAGCATTTGGAAAACAACAACTGCTAAGGGAGCACGGGTGCAGCTGAGCAAATCTCAGCAGAGAAGGCGAACAAAAAGGCTGCTAAGTTCGCTCAGCGTCAAGGGAAAGGCGTGGCTAGGGTTGCACCACGCATTACGGTCGACTTAACGTCAGTCCAGAAGGAACTGCGGCAATAGAGAGCCCCCTGTTTAGGACTGACAAGCAAAGGTAGAGGAAGTTCATGAGACTGAACCTAGCAAGAGAGAAGTGGTCGCTGGAAAAGCAGAGGAAGAGTCCTCCTATAACACCAACGTCTCCATTGATGAGGATGATTACATTCAGTTTGGGGATTTTCCCCCAATGTATTTTGCGTGACCATCTGATGTGATGGTACTGACGATCCCGACGACTTATAAGGCTAGGGATAATGAGTGCGAGGATCATCAAGGTTATGTGGAAGATCATACATCTGCTGCAGTGGAAGTGGACACATCAAGTGCCGTGCCCTCTTAAAAGGTGGCCGCGAAGCTACCCAAGAAGTCCTCAGGTAAGTACATAGAATTTGAAAGATTGCATGCGAGTGAAATTGGGTTTAAAACTTTGCATATTAAGGCTAAAATCAATAATGTGTTGCTTGTCGGATACTCATTGATGGGGGAGCAGCGGTAAGCATCCTTCCATACAAAATGTTGAGTATTGTGAACAAAACTGAGCAAGATTTAGTCTTGTCTGATTCAAATGTGTTTAGTTTATGCAGAAGTTCCATGTGGGTCATAGGTACAATCGCGTTACCAATTAAAGTATGGACTAAGGTATCCAACTTGGCTTTCCAAGTATTGGGCATCCCTAACCCTACATTTAATGCATTGTTAGGAAGAGATTGGATACACTACAATAAGTGTGTGTATCTACCCTACATCAAAAGCTCGCTTTTTACCATGGCAACAGTGTTGAGATTGTGCATGATGATCCTGATGTTAAGGATGCTGAGACATATTTTCTTGTTATTGGTATTTTAGTAGATGAAATGGTGCCTTACTGGAAAATGCTGGCAGCAACAACTGCTCAGGTCAATGTGGTGGGAGAAACGGGTGAAGAAAACCAGGAAGGAAATGATGGTTGTTCCAATAATTGAAAGTCAGATCCACGAGGATACAAAGCTAATGATGAGGCAGATAGCGAAGACCCTAGGCAACTTGGGAAGACTTCGCCCAAAAGCCATCTCACGCTCAAGCAAGGACTTGCGAGTCTTTAGAGCGGGCAAATCTTTCACAAGAACTTCTAAAAGAGGGAGTTGACACAAAACACATTTTTTATGTAAATTTTCTCGAAGAAGTCGAAGTCTCGAGGTGAGACGATATTGTGCCTTTGGAGTTATTTTTAGCGATAGAGCTTACTCCACAACAAGCAAAGGATCCACTCGTCGAGGTAAACTTAGGTACGCTTGAAGAACCGCGAGTCACGTGGATGAGTGGTTTACTTGAAGACCCGTTCAAGGAAACATTGATTTGATTACTTAAGGAAAATTGAGAGTGCTTCATTTGGGATTATCATAAGATGCCTGGACTGGATCGCGAGTTAGTGGAACATAAGTTACCCACCATGCCCGGGTTCAAGCCAGTGAAGCAATCACCTCGCAGGATGGCTGACGAGGTTATGGACTTACTACAACAAGAAATCCAGAAGTTGTTGAAAGTGGGCTTCATTCGCACGTCCAGGTATGTTGAATGGATTTCTAACATAGTCCCAGTCAAAAAGAAAAATGGTAAAATTCGTGTATGCATTGATTTTAGAGATTTAAGCAAAAGTACGCCTAAGGACGAATATCATATGCCTGTCGCTGATATGTTGATTGATAATACTGCTGGATATCATATCTTTTCTTTTATGGATGGATATACTGGGTACAATCAGATTATATGGCGGAAGAGGATATTCTTAAAACTGCCTTTAGGTGCCCTGCATCTCTTGGTGCCTTTGAATGGGTAGTTATGCCTTGGCTTGAAGAATGCCGGTACGACTAATAGGACCAATTATGCACATTTATTCTATTTATTTATAGATGATCTTCATGACATTTTATTAGATAAATCATATAATTTTAGAAGCTTATGTTCATTTAGGTTTTATCTAGGCACGATTAAGGAACGTGAAGATTTTGCTATGTTTTGATGGAAAAGAGGGCACATTGAGGGGGGCCATTTTTTAGTGCAAATTCATCAGTCTTTAAGCTTGGTTTGGGACCAAAGACAATGGTCGAAATGGACATAAAGATTGTGGTCTTGCAAGCAACAAAATCAAGATGCACTTAAAGGTGAATTGGTGCTTGCATATGATGAGTTTTCAAGCCAAGATTACGTCAAAAATACGAGGGATTTGGGGCCATAATTTGGAAGAAAGAAGGAGCAAGGAAAGACTCATGAATATGTGGAAAATAGAATCTTAGAGATGGCCAGAAATCAGGTCACGTTCGTGACTAAATGGCAACCACGAATGATGGACTCAATTAGACTCAAGCAGGACTCAGTTTGAAGATTCTGGGCACTCTGTGTTGTCACGAATGTGGTGACTGGTGTACCATAAAAGTGGAGGCTAAAAATTGGACTCGTGACACTTTATAGAGTGAGGAAAATGGTGGCAGAAGATGGGTCACGTTCGTGACCAATTGGACCACGAATGATGCTCTAAATCAAGCAAACGTGACTTGCCTTGTGGAGCCGAGTTTGAGGCAGATCCATGGTCACGAACGTGACCAGAAAGTCACCACATTTTGAGGGCTGGAAAAGCTCATTCGTGACTCCTCTTTGGAATCCTAAAACATGGCAGAAGGTGCATCACGGTCGTGATCCGAAAGCACCACAAATGAGGTGGTGAAATGGCTCAAACGTGACACTTGATTTTACTGAAAAAAATGGATAGAAAGAGAGTCACGAACGTGACTCACATTCTGGAGGCTAAATTGGAGCAAAATTGGAGGCAGAAAAGGAGTCACGAACGTGACTCATTTGAGCCACGAGTGAAGGGCTACTGATGGCAAACGTGATTCATAAAAATGGTCCAAAATTGTCCTTGTTTTGAGTGGATTAAGGGGGGGCTTTCTTGACACTTCCAAGGGGCTAAAGGGAGGCTTATAAATAGGGTTTGTTGAGGTCATTTGAAGGGTCTTTTGGCGACCATTGGCTAGAGCTTTTTGGAAGCTAGGAGCTAGGTTTTGTGTTCTTCTTTTCCTCTCCTTCATGTTCATTTTCTTTATTTTGTTTTTTCTCTTTCACTTAGCCATGTTAGGCTAGGATTTTTTGTTGGGATTCCTAAGATGTAAATAGAGTTTTATACTTGGTTTTCTTATATGATACGTTGAGGTTTTTATGCTTGAATGATTTATCTCTTGATGAATGAATGTCTATTTGATTGCGCTTAATGAATGAATGGTTTAATGGGCACCTATGGTTGACTGTTGTTAGTGGCCCTATGCCGGAATTGCAAAAGCCGAGGTTTAGGGAAGGATAAATCATTACTTGAATCTATGTCGAAAAATACCTAGCAGTGACAATCTAGGATTAGATATTAATAGATATCAATTAATCGATTGCACTTTAGGAACAATTAATTGCATTTTCTTGTTAATTATTCATTGCTAGTAATCCTATTCTGGAGTTGGGAAATCCTAGGTCTAGGAAGGCTAATCAAATAGAGTTAGGGCTTGTTTGGATAGAAATATACCAAATGACCTTGATGTGTTCGATGAAATGCCTAAGTGACTAGTGCCTTGCCTACTTTAGTGTATCACGAAAGTAGAACACCTGCTAGACTTAAGGACGCAATTTTGAGCATCTCGAAATAGACTCTTAATTGACGATAGTGCGAGAACACCGTCATTAACCTCAAGTCAATAAGTAACCAGGTATGAAATCTATTGAAGTCTAGGAAAGCCCAATCTTTTAGTCCATCATTGAGTCTTTATTTTAGTGCTTGTTTTTACATTTCCTTGTTCAAATTAAAAAACTCCAAAATTCCAATTCATGTTTACTTCTTTCCTTTATTTTCTTGCTAGCACCGAATCAATTTGAATACGACGTTCCTCGAGAGATTCGATCCCAGGAGGCATACTTCCGTGGTAAAACTACACTGATCTAGTGCGCTTGCTAGACACCAGTCAGCGACTTACCAAAGGGCTATGAATTTGATTTTCCATGATGGCATTGGGCACACTATAGAAGTTTACATTGATGACATCGTGGTTAATTCAATGTCGAGGGAAAAGCATATTGATGACCTTGCTCAATCATTTGCTCGTATGAGGCATCATGGATTGAAACTAAATCCATTCAAATGCACGTTTGGTGTTTCTTTGGGTCAGTTTTTAGGTTTCCTTGTTCATAACAAAGGCATGAAGGTCGATGTTAATAAAGCTAAGGCTATTATTGTCATGCAACCCCCTAAAAACAAGTGCAAGTTACTAAACTTTTTAGGCCATGTAAATTATTTACGAAGGTTTATTTCAAATGTTGCAGGTAGGACACAAGCGTTTTCACCTTTGCTCAAATTAAAGGCTTCAGAGAGTTTTACCTAGTATAGAAAACACTAACGAGCGTTCAATGATCTCAAGAGTTACTTGTCTAGGCCTCCGGTTCTAGTTTCACCGAAATCTGGAAAGCCTTTGAAGTTGTATGTAGCCGCGACAGAGGATTTGATAGGCAGCATGTTGGCATAAGACATCGATGTGGCGAGAGAGGACGATATTTTATTTGAGTAGGCATTTATTAGGAGCATAATGTAAATATTCATACATAGAAAAGCTATGTTTGTCTTTGTATTTCGCTTCAATAAAATTACGCCAT
The DNA here is from genome assembly GCA_948193385.1 of Breynia disticha f. nivosa. Classification (NCBI taxonomy): domain Eukaryota; kingdom Viridiplantae; phylum Streptophyta; class Magnoliopsida; order Malpighiales; family Phyllanthaceae; genus Breynia; species Breynia disticha. The sequence goes on from CANYCX010327478.1 coordinate 15,870, forward strand.
TATTTTTTTTCCTACACAATTTTCTTGATTGCCTCTACAGATGTGCTTAAGTTCATGTTAACAAGTTCTTTATTAAAAGGGCATATCAGTAAGTGGAGTGTTTCTTTAATACATTAGGACTTAATTTATGTTCCTCAAAAGTCTGTTAAGGGAAGGGCATTAGCAAATTTTCTTGTGGATCATCCAATTCCTTGCGAGGAATATGTTACAAAGGAAATAATGCATTTAGGAACAACTCCGTGGAAATTATATTTTGATTGTTCTTGTATCAAATCTTGTCAAGGCATCGGTATATTTTTAGCCATTCTGGGGTGAGCACCAATGTATGTTTCGCAAAGGCTCAACGAGACCTGTACCCACAATAAGGCTGAATATGAAGCCTTAGTACTGGGTCTTATTTTAACACGGAACTTAGGGGCACCTTGTGTGGAAATATTTGGTGATTCCCAAATGGTAATAAACCAAATTACTAGGCAAGCAAGGTGTTTAGATCCAACTCTGGAAAGGTCTAGAGTTCAAGCTGTGCAACTGATGGGATACTTAGAGGTTACGAGAATTTAGCATGTTCCTTGGACAGAGAATGTCGTTGCTAATGAACTTGCTCACTTGGCAACACGTTTTAAGGTCTCATTTGAGCTAATTAAAGACCTAACAGTGATTGAAGGACATAATAAACTTGAAGATCAAATCATAAATACAGTTTCGATCATTTCGCAAGGGGATGATTGGCGAGATGATATTATTAAATTCACTCTAGTCAATCCATCCCTAGTTGAGAGAAAGGCCTTAGTGATTTTGAGCAACTATGTTCTGATCAATGATGAGTTGTTCCTGAAAGGAGGGAATGGATTGCTGTTGCGATGTGTGAACGTTGATGAAGTCATGCAAATAATGGCAAAATCACACCATGGTTTATGCGGATTACAATAGGCTGGCGAGAAAATGTCTTGGTTAATCAGAATATATGGTTTCTTCTGGCCTTCTGTGCGAAGAGACTGCATGGTTATGGCAAGGGGATGAAAGCAATGCCAAAGGCATGGGGCAGTCATTCACATGCCTGCAATAGAGCTTCAGTCAATTGTAAATCCTTGGCCATTTAGAGGTTGGGCAATGGATGCGCTTGGTAGATAAACCCTTCTAGGAAAAGGGGATTTTCATACATTTTAGCTGCGACTGATTATTTCATTAAATGGGTAGAGACAATACCAATGAAGACTATAACTCAAGCTGGGGTTATATGTTTCATCAACGAATATATTATTTTCATATTTGGAATTCCCCAGTCAATTACTGTTGATCAAGCTATGGTCTTTAATGGAGAGGACATGAGAGAGTTCGCGAATGAATTTGGTTTTGACATAATCAATTCAATGCCCTATTATGCTCAAGCAAATGAACAAGCTGAATCTATGAACAAAATCATTAAGGGAAATATCCAGAAACTGATCCAAGGAAACCCAAAAGATTGGCCAGAGTTATTGCAACAGACGTTGTGAGCTCATCGCGTTGGGAACAAAAGAAGCATGCACGCGAGTCTGTATCAGTTTGTATATGGTCATGATGTTGTTTTACCTTTTGAGATAGTTGCTAAGTCATTGTGTGTGGCTAAGCAAAATGATTTTGTGTGTGTGGACTATAACGATGCTATGATGACTGAGATATAAGCATTAGATGATCTCTATTTGAGGGCTATGGATTCGCTGAGAGTTCAAAAAGAAAAAGTAACGAGAGCATATAATCAACATGTGAAGGCTAAAAGTTTCCAAGTTGGGGATTTAGTATGGAAAATTATTTTTCCCCTAGGGAAGAAGGATTACTCACTTGGAAAATGGTCCCCGAATTGAGAAGGTCCATTTAGGATTGCGAATGTTTTCTCAAGTAATGCGTACTTATTAGAGTCGTTGAAAGGAATTCTTCACAAGCATGGGATAAACAGAAGATATTTAAAGAAATATGTTCCTTCGATTTCGAAGCGAATAAAATAGCATTACAATGTAAATTTCCTGAGCTATGGGAGATGTTTGAACAATCGAATATTTATAAATAGTAAAAGGAATTAAAGTCAACAAAATTTTCATTCATTAGGTGGATGTATAAGCTATGCCTCGCCCGAGGACTTTTCACACCACTCCAATATGTCTGTTAAAGCATTAGTACACATACTCTTGGTATAGAAACCAATGTTGTGAAGAGAGGCCAGGTGTTCAATGTCCTCAGCTTCCTCACCCTCTCGTGTCAGAATTCGGAGCTCTTCTTTCGTATGTAGTACTTCTTGTTCAGCCTCCACGAGCTGTTGCTGTAGCAGGGTAACCTTCTCCTCAGCCAGGGTAAGTCTTCATTGGCATTCCTCTTTCTTGCTATACTTAGGAAGCCCTGCAAGAACACTGTAAGCTCAAAGTTCTTCAGGAAATCCTGCATAAAATTTTGATCCACAAGATATATTCGCCCATTGTCAGCAGTCGCTCAGGAGATTCAGTTGTAAGAGTATATAATGGGGTTCTCTGCAGCAAGTTTCAAGTCTGAAACTATACGCCAAGTGCTTTGATCCATAAAATGGGCCATGAAGCGTTTAACGTCATATTCAAGACTTAACATCACTCATGTCTGGGCAACAAAGGCGGCAGTCAGCGAGGGAGATAGCGCAGCGAAAGGATCTCTTGAAGTAGTAGGGCAAGAGGAATAGAAGCTGTAAGGGATATCCAGGTTATGGGTAGCAGGGGAAAATCCATGAATAGACCTGTAAACAAAAGTTACCTTGACCAGGGGAAATCACGTAACCACCATTGAAGGAACATAAGAGAGTTTACCGTAGGCCAATTCCGGACTTTCCCTTTGGTATGGGAGAATCTTGATGGGCTGTCGCGCCAATTGTTGGTTCAGGAGCTGGCCTAAGTACTGCTTGGGGAGTTGTTGGAGGCGAAGTAACTTCAGCTTCTCCGGCTTTATTAAAAGAAATTGCCTCTGTGTCTCCTTCGTCCTCCCCAAGAACCTCCATCTCGGTTTCAGATTTGTTCTCAGGTGTTTTTTCAGTGACAATCCCAGCCTGGGTGGCTCAAGTGAGCATCTCGCTCTCACTTACATCTAGAGCAGGAGCAGAACTTTCCCTAGGACCGCAGATCTTCACAAGGAAGGTTTGCTTTGTAGATGCTAAGTAAAGAAAGATGGGTTTGAATTCTTACAGCTTGAGTGAGAAGGGGCTCTTGACCGGGTTCTAGCAAGCGTACTAGATCGGTGTAGTTTTACCATGGAAGTATACCCTCCAGGATCAAATCTCACAGGGAACGGTGTATTTAAATCGACTTGGTGCAATTAAATGAAAGCAGAAAATTAACTAACATGAATAATTGTGGATTTTCTTTTTGACAATTGATATAACATGCAAATGAAAATTGAAGTTAAAACAATAGATA
>CANYCX010327489.1:0-13368 GCA_948193385.1 Breynia disticha f. nivosa
CACGGTATCGAGCCCAACTTGGAATCATTAGTTCAAGACCGGCATCGAGATCTCTCTCGAAATAATCAGGCCCAGCCTGTATCTCAATATCCGTGTCACACAATAATGCAACACACTGAATGATCAATGCATTCATATATCAATATCTCAACTCATGTAAGCTCAACATGCTCAATAAAGCAATCATATGCTTTCTCATATCACAATCTCATATATGAAATCAAACAAGGCATCTAGAGCATGTCAATCAATCATATATCAACCAAACATCAATATATTCAAAAGAGCATACAATCCAATCAAGCAAAGTGCATAGATAAATAATATGAACAACAAGGCAAGTATAATAAACATGCCAAAACAATCTCATAATCCAATCGTATTAATGTTCCAAAGAACATATCATACATAATAAGCAACTAAGCTTATAATCATCAATCAACACTTAACCATAAACATAAGATCACTCATATGTCAATCAAGACAGTCATATCAAGAATCAATCCATACACTTCATTTTCCATATTCTCATGTTCAATATGATTTATACTCAACCATAATAACCATTATCAAACATATGTCAACTAAAGACATATATTCATTTCACATTCTTTCCATTCATATAAATCATAAACCAAAACATCACATTGTCAATATGGTTCATTTAGAATCTAGCAACTCAACATATCATTATAGGCCAAGTCTATTTATATAGAATTAAGCCTAAAGACAAGATCCTCCTATATGTAATTAATAACATACAAGGCATTAACTAACCATTAACACATTCATTCTTTACTTAGAAGAATTAAAACAATCATTTATCAACTTTAAGTCAACTATTCTTCATCCTTTTCTTATACATTAACCTTATCAAGTTCTATCCAATTAAGGATTACCTTATCTAAATCATTTTCCATGGTTTCATTTAAGTTCTTTTCATTCAATGGCATATGATTCCAGCATAAATTTCCATTCAAGCTCATGAATTCAACAAGACTCTCATTTCCAGCATAAACCCTTTGTCAACCCTACTAAACCTTAAGTTTCCACTCCTTTCCATCAACTTTTCTTCTTCAAATTCTTCCTAACACATACATACAATCAATCCAAGTTTCTTACACTTCATTTCATCATTTCCAGCAATCAAAACTTCATACAACTCAGCAATTAACAAACCATAAACCTTAAGTAAACCATATAAACCTTTCTAGCATCTTACCTTATCAACTTAGGATAAGTATCGCAAGAAATCAAGCTCCAAATCACTTTCTTTGATGAATTCCTCACTTTTCCCTGTTATCTCACCCTCTAAGTTGCTCTGGAAAGAAAGATAAGTGAATGAAGTTTTTGAACAAGTTATCGAGCGTTCGTTTTATATTTTTTTTCAAGCAAACCAAATTCCACGCGTGGTGGAATGTCAAGTACGCGTGGTCGTACTTAGACCGCGTACTTGGCTTCCCACTGCGCATACTTTGCATTTCCTGCATTTCTTGATTTTTCTTTGGTTATTTCATGTCAACCTTATATCAACCTTTGATCAACCGTTATATATTGATGTTTACATATTTATTTATCATAATTTTAAGATGAAAAATTTCCAGGATGTTACAATAAGGATGATTTTATCCATGCCTTATGTTAATTATGACGTTTAAGGTTAAAAGACTATATAAGATTGCATTAGGTCAAATGAATACCATATTTTCATTTAATTTGAGATGCCATAAAGAATTTCTATAGTACATATATGACCTTTAGGAATTAATAATTCCTAATGGCAATATCAAATGGACCCAGTGATGAATCCAAAATTTTTTTTTAGTGGACGCATTGAGATGGTAACGTTTCAAGTTTTCAGTGAGACAATGATGCCATGTATTAGTTTTGAAGCAATGACTTTCGTAAAACCACATTAGTTCATTTATTATGTGGTTATTTTGTTTGTGGCAAAAAGGAGCTTGAAAATTAAATTGGAAAATTACAATATCTAATATGATATGGGTAATAATTTGTATTATGCATTTTTATCACTTAAATGTTATTTATTCAGTACAATCTGTGATTTTTTATTGATTTTTAAAGAAATCATGTTTTAGCAAAAAATACTCATTAATTCTTATTAACTCTATTAATTATCATAATGAACTCTAAATAAGATAAATTAAAATTTATTTATTAGACAAAAAATAAATTGAAAGTAGACAAATGAACTTTTCAAAAAACTAAAAGCAAAATTATGGAATTCATTTTACTTAGACAATCTTGTACATAATAAAAATCATCAATTAGAAAAAGAATTAACACCTATGCACAAAGACTATGACAAACTTTGAAGTTATTTGTTTTCTTTTATGATTTAGCCAATAAAACAAGAAAGCCCACAAAAAAGAGGAAGTTTAGAAAAGAAAAAGAACTCATGTTTGATCTCTAGGTCTCCACCTCAACTTAATGAGTTTGCTATCATAATTAATGAGGTCCACAAATCTCTCCCCCCCTCTATTCTCTCTTCCCCTCCTAATAAAAAAGACTCTTCATTTCTTCTCCTACTCTTTCATCGTGGTCATTAATACAAATGACTTCTCATTTCTTCTTCTTGTTCTCTAGTCTTTTTATATTTTATCTCTTCGTGTCTCTCCTGTTTAGACAACTTCTAATGAGTGCATAACTGTTAATGGGAGGACAAAACCCCTTATACATGGGGTTCTACCAGTGTGGCCCCACTGATACCTCTTTGGATCTATTCATGAGGAAAATACAAGTAATATCAAAAAAATCATCTACTATCTTAAGAAAATAGTGATGATGAGACAAGATAGTTTGTGAATATGGACCCCAAACATTAACATAAATAACTCATATAGACAAAAAAAATATTCATTACATGAGACAAAAAGGAAAGTGCTTCTGTTTTCCCAAACAAATGAAATAATTGGAAGAAACAGTTACATTAGAATCAACTTTCTAAATAATAACTATTTTATTATGAGAAGCATGACCAAAGAGATTATGCCAAATTGCAGTTGAATAACATACTAAAGACACAATGGAATCATTAAAACTAAAAAATCTAGAAACTGAATTGAATGAAAAAACAGAAACTACCTTAGCACATCTAATCGGAGTTTTAGAATTAGGGGTGGGCAAAACTGAACTGAACCAAATCGAATTGAATTTAGTTTTTTTGGTTTGGTGTTTTGGTTTTATATATCAGTTTCTTTGGTTTATTTGGTTTGGTTACAGTTTTAATTTAAAAACCAAACTGACCAAAGAAACCATATAAAGCAATTTACAAATTAAACTACACATCCTAACTATAGGCCCAATGCTGACAAACCAAACATGCACATATACTGTATGCAATGCCAAACTTTATTCCTCACAATGAAATTTAGCCACTTTTCCTCTATTGAACAATCGATTTTATAAAATCATCATACATAGTTTACACTTAGCCACTCTTCTTCTCTTCTTGACTCAAATCGATAAACGTTAGTGGCTATTAATTTTTAAATAATCGAGTTCAACAGTCAATAGTACACTAAATCTCAACCTCTCGACAGTACGCATTTATCCTTCCATTCTGTTGTACCCTGTAAGTTCTTACTTCTTAAATATGATATTTACTTGTTATTGTGATTATATATATGAGACCATATCATATGTTACTTGTGATCATATGTTGCTTATTTGGGAATTCAAATTAGGAATTAAATATGAGAAGCAAGTAACGATAAACCTAGCAGTTTGTGTGTGTGTGTGTGTGTGTGTGTATATGAACGTGACCACACAATTCACATATTATTTAGAAATCAAATCCATAAATAATTATTGGTGATCATATGATTCATATGTTACTGCGATCATATATTCTTTATTTGGATGAACTGACTTTTGCAATATAAACTGTGATCATATGTTACTTGTTACCAGAATTAAAAGATTAAGATAATGAAATTATCTTCAAATTTTTGCAGGTCTTTATTTTGAAAGCTTGGACAACAAAGAGAGGTTCACCATATACTTTTCTTGCAAACAAAACGACAGCAATCACAGCTTCTTCTCAAATGTAAGTTCAAATACATTTTGAAATACATAAACTATAAATATGTCATTCTATATTATTAATGTAATGTTTTTTTAGATGTCAACTACAATGGATACAATTGATTCAAAGTAAGAGATTCTTGAAGACGAAGTCTCTGTGGACAAAATATCTCAAGCTCAATGGAAAAAAAAGCCAACAGCTAAAAGATTGGATGTTTGGGAGCATTTCACGAAATTCACCAATGATAAAGGGGAGATCAAAGGTAAATGTAATTATTACTTTAAAATTTTTTTTTGTGATCCTAAGAAAAATGGTACATCTTTGATGAAAGCTCATATGCCCAAATGTGAAAAGCGTCCTAATAGTAATATTGGTGGTAGTAAAATGGAATTAAGATTGAGAGGTGATGATGATTTTGGTGTATGGAAATATGATATGAAACTATTTAGGAAAGCTTTTGGAAAAATGATAATGAAAGATGAGCCTTGTAACTTTGTTAAACATGAAGGGTTTATAGAGTTTATTGCATTTTGTCAACCTAATTTTCACATGCCTTCTATATGCACACTTAGTAGAGATTGTTTTATGTTTTTCTTGGAGCAAGCAAATAAAATTAAGTGCCTTTTAAAATCTCCCGGACAAAGACTTTTTTTACTACTAATGCATGGACTAGTACGTAGTAGACTTTCAAATTATATGAGTCTTACTGTTCATTTTGTTAATGCTAATTGGAAGATGAATAAGAGAATTATTAATTTTTGTCCAATTTCTAGTCATAAAGGAGAATCTATTAGTCAAGCTATTGAGAAGGGTTTGAGGGGTTGGGAAATAGAGAAAATATTAACATTTACTGTTGACAATGCTTCTTCTAATGATGTTGCCATGAATCATTTGAAAAAAAAAATCTTGCTAAATGAGATAATTGTGTATTGAAGGCGAAACATAATCATGTTAGGTGTATTGCTCATATTTTGAATTTAATTGTTAATGATGGTCGAAAGACATTGATGAGCGTGTTATAAGAGTGAGGAATGCAGTGAAATTTGTTAGATTTTCTTCTTCACGAATGAGAAAATTTAAAGAATGTGCTGAAGAAGAAAACATTGATACTAAAGCTATGATTCAACTTGATTGTCCAATTAGATGGAATTCAACATACTTGATGTTGAATGTAGCTCAAAAATATGAAAGGGCTTTTGAGAGATTTGATGAGCAAGATCCTAATTTTGGGATAGATATTGAGACATAAGTTGTTGTGCAAAACAAGGAGAGGATGGAGAAATTATTAGAATGAAGGAGGTTATTGATGGTACGCGAACAATAGAAGTTGGGTTAATGTTAGAAAGATGTGTACTTTGTTGAAATATTTTTATGTTCTTACTTTAGAAATGTCAAAGTCTTTATATGTTACTTTCAACAATTTTGTCCTTGAAATTAGTGTTTTTTGCCTTTTGTTGAAAGAATTGGAAGCAAGTGATGATCTTAGTGTCTTTGCTTTAGGAATTAAAATGAAGAAAAAAATTGACAAGTTTCGGGGGGAGCTAAAAAATTAAACAAGTTGATGTATGTGGCAGCTATTCTTGATGCAAGAATGAAAATTCCATGGGTTGAATTTCTTTTAAAGAATATGTATGGTGAAGAAGTGGGTGGCCTTGGGGCAAAATGAGTGAAAAATGTGTTCTATAATATGTTTGATGAGTATAAGAGCAAGATGGTTAAACAAGATGGCGAGAGTAGTCAAATAATTCTGATGGCTCCTACACCTACTAAAATTGATGATTACGATGATTTAAAGGTCTAGAAAAAATTTATTGATAAATGCTTTTAAACAAATTATCCATACTAGTGGAAGCGACTCTGATATGCAATCTAAAATTGAGAAGTATCATCATGAAGTCAATGAAGAGTTTGTTAAAGACTTTGATGTGTTAGGTTGGTGAAAAAATAATGCACATAGACTCCCTGTTTTAGCTCAAATGGCACGAGATGTATTAGTTATTTCAATGTCTACTATGCCTTCAGAGTCCGCTTTTAGTACCAGAGGTAGAATCATTGATCCTTTTGGGAGTTCATTAACTTTGAAGATGGTGGAGGGACTTGTTTGTGGACAAGATTGGCTTAGGCATTCAAACAAACCTTGTGGAGATGAAGAAAACGAAGAAAGTGTTAATATCTATCTTCAAGGTAAATTTTTATGTATTATCTATTTTATTCAATATTTTTTTAACTTTATTATAATTGCTGATATTTATTCTTCCTTTTTATTCTATAGATTTAGGGGAAATAAAAAAGGCTTCAACTTTAACCACCAAAGAAAGGAGATTACAATTATGTTATGTTTTCTATTTATCTATTTTTTAAATTAAATGATTAAAAATTTTAATCAAACATATTTTTTATTTTGTAGGAACACAGTGAATGGTTTCTCAAACTACTCATGAATAGAGCTCAATACAATTTATGTGATGCATCGAATCTACAACTTTAACTGTTATAATTAACAAAAATTGTCATTACATTGCTAGTTGTTTAGCGCATGCGATGTAATCGGTTTTAGTTTAAGTGCATGGAGTTGAAGAGGTTAGGATGGTATCATAGTATGCCATGGTGGTGTGGATTATTTGAGTTGCTTGGAGTTGACAAATGAGATTTTATATAAAGAGAATTGTTATTTATTCTTCTTCTTAAATTGTATTGTTAATGGATTTTTTGAAATTCTCTTTAATTTTATCATTGGAAGACTGAAAAGTGGTTTTGGCTTTGTTCTATTTTGCTCAAAGAAGAAAAGTGACTTCACAGCTTTGACGACTTTTGATTTCGGTTTAACCGAATAAATTAATCTATTCGGTTAAAAATCAAACTAAATTTCAGTTTGATTTGTTCGGTTTACACAAAGACATTAGTTTGTTATTGTTATTTTTGTTCGGTTTGAACCGAATCGACCAAACTTTCACCCTAATTAGAATGGAGATCTTGAATTGAATATTGTTGTAGAATGTGAGTCAAGAAAAGCAAACAAATGACAGCAAACAAGGCCAGTAGCTTCTAGGGGTGGGCGTTCGGTCAGTTCGGTTCAAACCGAACCGACAAACCCATCAACCGAAATAACCGATTGCTTTGCCATAACCAAATAAACCGAACCGATTTTCTGTTCGGTTTTTAACCGAACCGAACCGATCGGTTTTTTCAGTTATGTCGGTTTAGTCGGTTAAATCGAAATCAATGTTACTTAGGCATTGGATTTCAAGGAAAGTTCATCGTCCAAAGCCTCCATGCTACCCATCATTTCCTATATCTTATCCTTCTGATCCTTGGCACTAGATGCAGACTCGAGGCTCAGATCAAATAGCAATCCTTTTAGAATGTCATCTTTCCTTAATAGTTCAGCATGGAGATTAGTGTTTTCTGCTGCAAGTTCTACAACATGGCTCTCCAAGCACTCAATTTCTTCTACAAACTCGGAGGTTTTCTCTACAGAATCACAAAATGCATTATACATTTCAGTAACTGACAGATGTTTTTCCTTGAGCACACCAACCAACCTGTCAGTACTTCCATCTGCCATTTGCAGAGAATCAACACATTTCACAGCATTAAAACTTGACTTAGTATGGATGTTGTGAATATCTTTCCTCAAAAGCTCATTTTCATTTTTCAATCTACTTAATTGGCCAACAAAATATTCCAAATCCTGACTTTTTGTTAAAATGTCTGCCATGACAGCAGTTTGAGAGTGCACAAGTTCATCCACTTCAGTATTCTTCATCTCCAGCTCAGTCTGCAAACTGTATACAAGAGTCTCCAAGGATGATACTCTCCCCTGCAACCTCTGGTTTTCTGCATCAGACATGTTTATACGACATAAAAATAACTCTACCTCAGAGTTCTTCATCTCCAAATCCTGTAATACCAAACACCTTTCATTTTTCAACTTCAAGAAGTCACATTTAAGCAACGTGTTTTCTTCTTCCAAGCAACTTATCTTGCCAATTTCTGCATTTTTTATGTCAAGGTCATTTTGAATTTTACTAAATGAAATCTCCAACTGTTGAACGTGCTTTTGCAGCTTGATGTTTTCTCGATCAATCACAGATCCATGACCAGCAGACTCTTCCAGAGAAGCATCCTTGGTCATCAAATCCTTCAGCAGCTTGTCACAATCAGCTTTCTTAGCCACCAACTCTTGCTCCTTCAGTTCTGCATCTACCTTGGACATTATGAGTTCTTCCTTTAGGCTCTCAAGGTAAGAACCACAATAGTCGCGCTCTCTCTCTTCCAGAACATTTTGGTGAGCCATTTCGTCCAGTTGTGACGTAATAACTAAAAGCTCAATGTCTTTCGAACACATCTCTAGCATAAAAAGTTCTTCCTGAGAATCTAAAAGCTCATCTTTATCTTTCAGCATTTTCTCAAGATCAAAAAGGGAAACAGCAACATTGCTGTTGCTTAAGTTCAACTCCTTCATTAGCCCAGCAATCTGAGACCCCATACAGTTAGACCTTTGTAACATTAACTCTTCTTGAAACTGTAGATCTGATATTTTTTTCTCAAATGTAATCAATTTAACATCAAGCTTCCCAGTTTCTTCCTCTTTCCTTGCAATTCGATCAAAACTATTTTTTATGTCGGCCAAAAGTTTCCCCTTGAGTGTTCTGCAAATTTGGAGCTCTTTACTTGACTTGGAATTGTGCTCTCTAAGATCTGCTATGATGGAATTTGATTCACACAAGCCATTCTGAAGAAAACTGTTCTCTGCATTCAAGCCTGTAATTGTCTCCAAAAATATGCCCATGTGACAGAGATGTAACACTGAAAGAGCACAATCCTTCACAATAATGTCAGACCAAACATCTTCAAGCCATGTATGCATCAACTTTCCATGGTTTGATACTAGAGTCTTCAAGCAATCAAAATCACTTGCAAAAAATGATAGGTTTTCCTCAAAAGTCACCCGAACCTCTGCAATGATTTCCTCCAGCTCTATTACCAAGTCCCTTGTCTCTTTGAGGTCCATGCCAAACTGCAATTTAACTTCTTCAAGTTGCTTATCCTTGATAACATTAATTGCTTGCAGCCTTTCAACCTCAACAGTCAACTGGTTCCTCTCATTGGCTAAAGAATTCTCTTTTTCCTTCAGCTTTTCCACATCTAGTTTCATCATTTCATTGGCAATCCGAAGTTCATTGATCATGATATCTGCATCTTTCATGGTATGTTGGGCTTCTTCAAATTTTGCAAAGATGCAAGACGCTTCGGCTGCTTTCCGGACTGCAGCTATCTTAGAATCATAGGCTTCCAGCTCAAGAAACTGTAGAAGAACAATTGAAAATTTCATAAAAAGAAAGAAATTATAGGTTTTGCAGTTATTATTCAAATTCAACGGCTAAAATATTACACCAAGTCAATATCTTTCAGGAAACAATATAATAGACAATAGAAATATACCAGTGCATCATTACAACATTAACTCTTTTATATTACAATTCAAACTGGCTTTAGCAGCATGAGCAAAAAATATGTGTTACCTCTTTCGCCTGGCACCAACATGTTGCAGTATCTTCAACAGTTTGTTCAATCGTTTTTAGCTTGTTATTAATTGTATTTATTTTCACTTCAACATGTTCTTCAAAGTTACTAATCGCTGTTTGAAGATCAAGCATCTGAGTTATGAAAAGATTCATGCCTTGCTGGTGTTCTCTCTCAAACATTTGGGTTTCTCCTTTCTTCTTTTGTAGTTTACTCATCTCCAGGTGAACCTCTTGCAAGCTGTTTATGGCGGACTCAATTTCCTTTCTGAGAAGAATAATATAAAAATTTCCGCTGGCCACATTGTCACAAGCCGAGAGCCCCTGGTCTTTCTGGATGGTTGAAGAGCTGCACAGAACATTTTCTGCTTGAAGACAATGCACAGCGATGTCAGCTGTCAAGTCCTCTCTGGCATCTGTCTGCAAGATGTATAAAAATTACAAAACCAACAATTTTCAAGTTAAAGTTTTAGAATATCATTCTTCTTACAAGTAAACAAAGACTCACCTGCTGGTTGTTGTCATAATATGGAAGAAGAGTTGCCAGCATTTCATCATTAGCGGTAATTGTATCATTTTTGGAGGGAATGCCTATAAATGATCTGAATGAGAAGATACCAGCTCTCAATTCAACAAATTTTTCTCTAATTTCTGAGATAATATTTGTTTCAATCTCTTCAAGCTTATGTTCAGCATGCTTTACTCTTTCCTCCAGTTCCACAATGGTTGATGCCTTGGCATTCAACTGAGACTTCAAGAGAAGGATTTCATCATCTTTTTTAATGCACTCCTGATGATTTGCTTCATTAATCACAAGTGCTGCTCCTCTTAAAGAGTTGACCATATGCTCTACTTTATTTCTTTTCACATTTGCATCCTCCAATAATTTGCCAAGTACTTCAATCGACAATTCCTTTTCAGAGATTGTTCTAATCAACCTGCCAACTTGCTCAGAAATCCAGATTCTTTTCTGCGGAAAGGAACTGGAGATAAGATCAAGCTGATCAACAGCATCATCTAGGGCCATCTGCCCATTCAGAAGCATTTCTTCCATTTCACAAGACAGCAATTCCCATTCTTCAGATAATTTTCCCAGATCTTCATCCTTCCTCACAAGTTGTTCACTTAATCGATGATTGTCTTCACTTAAAAAATATAACTCTCCCTCAAGCTCCTTTAACTTGATTTCCAGAAGAGCCGTAGCTTTTTCAGCTTCCATCTCCTTCAAATGGGAATCCTCAACTTGTTTTTGAAGAGAGGAAAGTTCCTCCTGCATACAGACAATGACTTCGGCAGTTTCAGCTTCAGCCTGCCTGCGGACTTCATCCATTTCTTTTTCATTAGTTTCACAAAATGCACGATCATTCTGGTACCACGTATTCAATCTCTTAGCTGTTTCCAGGGAATCTTGCATCCTTCTCAACTTCTTTTGTAAGGTGGAGTTCCTTCCATCTTCTAAATGGCTAGCTTCTGTGTCCCTTAATGCCTTTCTATCAAGTTCTTCTTTCAAGGATATTACTTCAAGCTCTTTTTCACCTAAGATCTGCTCACAACAACTATTGTGCTTCTTTAAGTCTTCTATCTCATTGATTGCTATAATTTGTTGCGATTCAAAAGCTTCAACAACTGACTTACTATCTTTTAGTTCATTTAGGGCATCTTCGTATTGTCTGCTAACAACCTGGAGGTTTTTTCTATTAATATCAAGATCATGGTACATGCACACTGCACTTGTCTCTACTTTGGCACGTGCAGATCTTTCTTCTTTGAGAATAATCTTCAAGATATCCAATTCCAGCTGCAAATCCAAGATTTTCTCTGCATGTTTCAGCCTGAAAGTACCATGCCCATCCTCAAAGTCATCCTCATCTCCATCGAGTATCCCATGTCCAGAAGTTTGGGCTTCCAAGCAATCCTAGAAATATACTTAGTTTGAACAGGATTTAGTTATAATTTACATAAAAGAACAAAAAAAAAAAGTATCATGCCGTTATCATCTTATGCATTATTATGAGTAGAGTACATGTCAGCTTTATGTTCTCATAATGGTTGAACGGTTTTTAAACTACCGAATACCTTTTCAGTTTCAGTATTTCCACTTTGATCATTAGCTGCATGTTTCAGTTTGTCCAACAAACAATGGAGATCGTGTATTTCTCTGCAATATATTGACAGGACAAAACAGATCAGCCGATAGAATAACTTATGTCAGGGATGAAGATTCACAGCCATAAAATACATGTAATATTGAACCTAGAGCAATATGTTAATACATGTAATATTGAACCTAGAGCAATATGTTTGAAAATTAGAAATGAAAAGTCACCTGCTTAGTTTTTGGTTTTCGTCTAAACAGGTAGTAAGTTTATTCCTGCAGTTCTCCAGTTCATTCAAGGTGCTTTTTAACTGAAACATAAGAAGTAAATGAGACTTGCAAAAAATTAAGAGAATTCTGTTCTATGTCTTGCTAAGGTAGTGCTACGAAACCTCTAGACGAAGAGACTTGTCCTCCTGGCCGACTTGTGCAGTAGCCTGTGTCAAAGGCAAGAAAAAAGGTACGGAAACGAGAGATGAGACATTAAGACAGTAAAAAAGATATAACGAAATTATATTGATGAACAACTATTTTATTTCATTGATTCTTCGAATTTCATGCTTCAGCAATTTATAATTTTGAGAAAGAAAGACCATGTAGATTTAATCGTAAATAAAACATACCTCAGCACGGCCCTCTGAGTTTGAATTTTTTGGCATTGTGCTTTTCCCATCAAGAAATTGAAGTAGCTGGAAATTGGTTAAAATTCAGATTTTTTTAAATATTAAAATAAAAAATCTACTATAATATTATCTTCTGTAGTTTGTACAAACCTGATCCCGGAGTCCCAACACTTCATCCAAGAGAATCTCTCTTTCTCCTTCTTCATAAAATTCTTGAAATCTAAAACGGAACAAAACCAAATGAAAAAAAAAATTGGTGAAGCATATGCGTACTACTGCAAAACTGCAGAGAAAATTTACCTTCTTAGCTGATCTAAGAGTCTTATATTTTCCAACGCAAACCGTGTTACTTCTGGATTTTTATCCATTTTAGCCTGAAGTTGTTGAATCTCTTCTGTTAGTGCTCTATTCTCTTCCATCAAAAAAGTATCTGAAGGCAATAAACTGCCGACTAGTGACTCCATTCTTTGGATTCTATCTTCCCGAAATCTGAGCATCATTTTCATGCCTCTAGTATCCTCCTCTCTTTGGCGAACCTGAGAGCAGTTAGCATTGGATAATTGCGCTAAAAGTTATCACGAAATAGCATCTCCAAGTACAAAAACTGCAAAAGCATAAGTTATATATGCAACAAATAAAATTACCAAACGATTTAAATGCTCAATTTCAGCTTCAAGTTTCTTGATAGAACCCTCAGCCATCTGTTCTCTTCTAAGTGCACCAGCAAGTGTCGTCTCCAAAGATTTCCACTGTTCCAGAAATAGTTCAGTGATTGAGTTTTTTTCTGAAATAAAACTTCTTATATTTTATGATGCAATCACCTGACACTGGTACACTCCAATTATAAGTTTCATTTTACACACATTCAAGTGAAAAAGCTTCTTCTGAATTTAAAGTTAATAGGGAGAGAAATCAAACATATAGGTTTTGCATTTTAGCTCATTTAGAGAAGCGATTAATTCAACAACAGATAGTTTCTATTTCTTCTTCTTTTTCTTAGGAGAAAAAATTGATTAAAGAACTTTTCACTTTAAATGAGGAATACGCGCACTTTAATAGATAGACACTACTCACTAA
>CANYCX010327590.1:0-10736 GCA_948193385.1 Breynia disticha f. nivosa
GGGGGTTTAGATTGTTGATTTTAGCTTGATTTTGAGGTAAGTGTTCTTATGCTTACTAAATTGAATCGTAATTGAATTGAAATTACGTTGATTAAACAAAGTTAAGATAGGTGCCTATAATGAAATGTTGAGTTGATAGACAACTTATAGTGAATCTGAGACGTTTGGTTTATGATTGTATTGATATGTTTTGATTGAAATGAATTGCTTACCTGTGTGGTATGTTTCGATTGAAATGATGATATAACTTTGTGGTGTTGTTTATCGTATGAATTTGATATGTTATCTTTGATTTACCTGTGTGGTATTCTGTGCTCTGTGTGAGCTGTACCTATGTGGATTTGTGTTGCTCTGTGTGAGCTGTGTTGTGTGCGAGAATATGAATGGTTTCATATTGATTTCATTAATACATTTACATATCATATACTATGTGACACGAGCCTGTGTGGCTAATATTATGATACCTGTGTGGACTTACCTGTGTGAATCTATAGACTGAGCTGTGTACGGTCTGGAATCTGTCCTGTGTGGTACAAAGATATTATTTAAGGACTGAGCTATGTGCGGTCCAGATACCCGGATCATCCTATGTGGAATTGCATTATCATTGACATTTCATTGCATAAAATTGCATTTTTGTCATATTTTGAGATATGTGTGATCTGGTTTGGCTGTGTGCCACTTATATATGTGATTCCTGTGTGGACGATAATTTGTTATCTGTTGATATTGATATATGCAATATACTTAAGCTGTGTGCTGTTTTGATACCTGTATGGATTGTTTTGGTTGTCTGGCATACGGGGATACCTAGGGACAAGATAGATATGCACGTACTCGTGCTAATTTATGATTCCCCCTGCACATCATTTAAGTCTGAAAGCTAAGAATACTTATTGAGTATTGTTTATACTTACCCCGTTATTGTTTTAAATGATTGTGCAGAAGTAGATAGCTGCTGTCACTGGACCCGGAGTTGATCGGTGCTTTCCGAGCTTATGTCAGAGGTCGAGCTCCAGTTTTAATTTTTGAGATTTTGCTAATGTACATCTTTGTACATATTTGTAAATGATGTTCTTTAGAGTTTGAAATGTTTTTCAAACTTTTTACTGTTTCTACTGTAAAATATATTTATGATAATGTTGTTTTGGGCCCGAGTTTATATAAAATGAAGATTTTATTTTCTCTCTCCTCTGATTTCCGTCTGATATTACTATTATTACCAAAGAATATTGTTTATCAGGGATTATTGTTTTCTAAAAATGAGTTCCACATCTTCATTTACATACCCATGTTTATATATTTTTTTAATAAACTCTCACATTGTAGTCAACTTATCATCAATTAATGCATAATACAAGAATCAATTATTTGCATCTTCATTTGCATACCTTTGTTTATATTTTTTTAATGAATTATCAAATTATAGTCAACTTATCATTCACAAAAAAAGACATTACATTGGTCAAAATTTTCCCAAAAGCAAAGAGACAAAGCTAAATGAAATGGATTCTAGTTGGATGCAAATGCAACACTTGGTAAATACAAATAATCATTAATTGAGAAATCAATACAACTCAAAACACCATAAAATTAAACAAAATCATTATTTTTTCTAAAACAACCTATCATCAATCGCCAGTAGCGACATAACCTGAGGAGGTCTCAGAATCAGAGATCTTTCTCCTTTAATTCCACTCGATATATTTACTTTTATTGGCTGGAGCGGTTCAGCATGAGCCAACTCTGTCAAATCATTGTTAATTACTAAAGAATCCAAAACCTCGCCAACTATTTCTTGTTCTAAAAACACGAGCAAAAGAAGTATGATCAAAAACTTATTTTGAGAACTCAAACTGAGTTTAGTTTGGACAAGATTTTGAAAATTGTCTAAAATAAGAACTGGAGAATAGAAAATAGTTCTTGAACTAAATAGGTTTTTACATTTTGAAAAACCAAACATTAATTGCTTGTTAGGATCCCTTGTAAATGTTATACTGCAATTCAATAACACAATGATTACTTCACATTACATAACACCTCAAAACACACAAAAACATAATAGCGGTATTTGTTAGAAAAATATATCTTATAGCATATTCATTATTTATACGTGTTCAGCTCCTCAAAGAATGTCAATCTATTTAATTTTCACGACATCAAATCTCAATTTCAATTCCACAAAAAATTACATTGCAACAGAACACTTAAAACATAATCTAATCCTAAAGCATATTTCTACGAGTAAGATTTTGGGTAAAAGAATTCCATGAAATGGAACCAAATCTTGAAACATTTCTTTTCTAAACACTAAAAACAAGAAAAAAAAAAAATAATTAGGCATATCTGCATGAGTGCGGTAATAGTACCGAAAGAACTCCACACAAAAGGAGCTAAATCTTGAAATAAGTTTTTTTTGGAGTTGAGATGACAATTATAAGGGGAGGAAGGGAGTTAGCGACATATTTTTTTTTGGAGTTGAGGTGACAATTATAAGGAGAAGATTGTTAGCAGAGATTGATTAAAAAAGTAATATATATGTAAGCTGTATGAGTTATGTTACAAAACATATATAAAGAGAGAATTATATAGATTGGTTTATAAGACTTTAAAATTAATAATTCTGGTATTTTAGGCGTGTGTTTCTTTGGTTGACATATAAGGAAAGTATATATTTTTAAGTTAGCACCCCATGACCTTTGTCATAATATATTAGCAAGGATAAGCATTAATTATGTATCATATCTTTTTTAGTTTACATAATTTAAAAAATATCTTTATTTGATTTTATTTTAAATAAATGCATATGTTGATTATTTGTTTGTGAAAATACCCATTTAGAGTTTTATTTTTTAGATTTATGCCCAGTTGACTTTTAAATTACATGTAAAGTGGTTTTGGTAGTTTACTTATACAAAAATATAGTTGAGTACCGTATTTAATTCTTGGCCGAGTTAATACTACAGCTTGCTAGGCAACTGTGAATATCAAATAGTAATATAACAATCAGAGTATAGAATGTCAATCCATAGGGACAGACAAGTAATAATACTATCAATCTAATATATTATCTAATCTAATAAAAATGGTTTTTGGATTGAAATTAATAAAAAAAATGGTGTAAACAAATACTAAAATGATCAAGGTCAAAAGAATCTAAATATTCGTGAGAGGAACAAACAAATTCAATTGGGAATAAAATAGATATCTAGACGTCGACTCCTCCTAAGATCTCATATGCGTATAACTTGATTATTCGAGCATCAATGATTATTAGACCACACAAATGTCTATTTATGTTAAAGTATCTCTCAATTAAATTAACAATTAAGATTAAGTTGATTAGTCAAAATCTCTTTTAGACTAAAACCCCTAATCCAACATTATCGTATAGTACATTTCTTTATTAGCTTTACACTAATATGGAAGAATTATGCAATTCTATCTCTAGAATCACAGGAAACTCCTTTAAGCTATGTGGGAACTAAATCACACGAAAATTTCTCAATTAATCACTGCAAAGTCATCATTTTTACACAAAGGTAAACATTCACTAATAACATAGTCGAATTTCAACATATATCATTGAAAATAAATCAAACAATCAAGTCACAACACATAATCCATCAAAGGGCTCTCTAATCTCGATATCCATATAGATTTATCTCATACTGAGGCTAAACCAAACACCAAAGCGAATAAACAATAATGAAATAATACATAACAGTACTTACAAGGGTGACAAAGCTAAGATCTATGATAGAAATCTCCTTGTTCAGTGTTTCCAAGCTTGAATCATCGCTTCTCTGGCACCGCCAATAAGATTCTTCTTCTATTCGTCTGACGGTTGCTCTCTGAACTAAAAGCTCCCTCTGATTTTTGAAAAGACGCTTTTTACATGAAACCCTAAAATGTGCACAGTAAGTCATGAATGTCCTTTGAAAAGGGCTGGGCAAATTGTTTCGCAGGCTGTTTACTAAAGTCCAGTGCAAATTTTCCAGTTGAAACGATCTAGGGAATGGTTTGGCTAAAACATTTAACAGACCGTTCTAATGCTTTTGAAAACCTCTGTTTTGTCCAGTTGAAGCGAACAGTTTGGGGTAAACCGTTCTGCAAACCATTTTGATCACTCGAAATACTTCTATGACTTTTGGAACTTTGGCAGAATGGAACTTTCTGACAAATAGTTTGCAGAGGTTGTTCTGCAAACGGTTTTCCCTCCTCCTTTTGGAATTTTCTTGTTGTTTCGCTCTATTTCGACTCAAATTCCATTCTTTTGCGATTAAAGTTCCATGAGTGACCTGAAGACATAAAATCATAGAAAGTAAGCAGAAATGTTACCAAAGTAGTTGAAAAATCTGATAAATGTCTTAAAACAAGTATCAAATGTATGTGCAAATTGACATTTATCAAACTTCCTCACACTTAAGCCTTTGCTTGTCCTCAAGCAAACAATAAAAAACTATATTCTAAGGACATAAAATGAGCATAATTCACCTAGCATTGAAAATTTCTACAGTCTAAGATTTGTCAAAGAGCGCAAATCCAAAAACAACGCATAACCAACGACCAAAAGACAAAAACTGACAATTTGATAAACAAAATATTCAAAATTGTATCCAAAGAAGATCCTGTGTGTGTGTGGACCAAATTCAAAAGAATATAAAAATTTAATCTTACAACCGTTATACAACAATATCACCAAAATTTTAGTGCAAAATGTAATGCAATCGGCCTCAAAATGAACAAACAATTTAGAACAGAAACTGGTCAATTTCAGCCTTTTAGTTAACTAGTGTCATCGAGTGCATTTTACGCTCTATCTCAATTTTTCACTTGCTCGATTGCTACAAACTCATTTTTCTTCACAACATTTTTCCTTAGTTTCAACTGTTATGAACAATTTCTCTTTTTACTCTACGACCACCCACTTTTCCTGGTTGTCCCTGGTTACTCAGGAAATGTCATAGTAGAGGTTTTTGCATACTCGTATCTTCTGAAAAGACAGAGGAGTAGAGATTTTCTTTTCTTTTCTTGTTGCTTACTGAGTTTAGGTTCAATCGAGCGAGAAACATTTTAAAACATTAAAACATTAAGCTCAATTTCAGTTAAGCACAAATATTCAATAAGACAGTAAAAGCAATATTGAGTATAAACATATGCAAAATAAATGCGAGACTCATTTTTCAAACCATAATTTCCAAATAATTAATACTTTTCATAAATGATATAATAATCAAATAAATATGAAGAAGAGAGAAAAAAGGAAATACATGCATATTATAAAACTCGACCCAAATCTTTATCAAAATAACATACAAATGCAGAAGCTGTAGTTTAGTTTGAAAATAAATTCAAACCAAAATGCATTTATACAAACATGTACAAGTATGTACAAGATCAAAATCCAAAACATAAAAAATCTGGAGCTAAGACCTTAGATACAAGTATCACCTTCCAAACTGTTCACTACGAATCACTAAATCCCGCAGCTCCTATCTACGATCTACACAACATTTCAAGTCACACAGTGGGTGAGTATTTTCATACTTAGTAAGTGCTTTCACACATTTACCAAAGAAGTTAATGCATAAGTAATTGTTTATTATTACAATTTAAGTACATTATGCAATAGGGAGAATGCCATAACTAATCCATTCACAAATCTGTTCTTAATTTACTGTTTAATTACTACTTAGTAAGTTTTCCAGGAGGCATGATCGTGCTATGTTGAACATGAGGTTGTGGTCATCATAATTTCCAAAACAATTCAAACACAAATCGTGTTATCTAAATTGGTCACAACATGAGGGCTTGCTGACCAGTGCGGGGTCATGCTGATTCTCAAAAATACACATTTCATAACTGATTTTAAGGCACAATTGGAGTTAACAAGTTCTTTAATATTGGTACATATCCAGAACAATATATATACCATATCTACATTGTGTGACATTCCAAAACAACACATTCATACCATACTTACTTGTTATCAAATCATACCACATATGCCTTAACATTTAAACATAACCATTCCCAATTTTCATATCAACAATAATAGCAGCATTACAATAACATCATCATCAATGAATAACCATCAAATCAATATACAAACTCATCCCATGGCACCAAACTCATATGAATGCATTTATGGAATGAAAGTGCAGTGCCAATGCAATCACACACAATATGCCCCGGGGTAGTTCTTTCTTTTCTCTTTTTCTTTTTCTTTTCTTTCCATTTTTACCCTCAGTTTTAGACCGACATTGAACCCAGTTTGGCATCGAGCTCAGATCGGAATATCATTGGTCCCATACCGGCATCGAGATCTCTCTCGGCATCATCCTCAGGCCGAGCCTAGGATATCACGACCACGTGTCATACAATGTAAATGCAACACATGAATGAATCAATGCATTCATAAGGCCACTCAATCAAATCATATGTATGCTCATCAAGCAAATCACATGCTTTCCATATCATCAATAGTTCATAAGAATAACACATATGAACACTAAAGGCATAAGCCAATAAAGAACATACATATTAACATCTCATAAGGATACAAAATACAATCCTATCATTAATCCATCACATACACCAATCAATTCCACTCAGATTATATGCAAACATATAATCAATAGCAACAAAACTCAATATGGACATCACATATAAACTTACAATGGCTCATAAGATTATCAAATCAAGTTCATAAGAACACATAAGCATTCAAGTTAGCAATCTTAGCAAACAAGTCATTTAAGACACATTTCTACTACCATCTTAACACATTTGCATCATATTCAAGTATAAATTAACCATATAGATAAAAGACCTACAATTGTAAGTGTAAACGACACTTACCTTGATGAATACGCAAAATCGTATTGACGACTCAACTCCGATCCAAGGTTCATATGATTCCTACTATATGAAATCATCACATAAAGGCTGTTACCTTTGAAACTTTCATCCCCAAAATTTGAATTGGATGAATTAGCTACTAAGGAAAACTTACTTAGGTGAACTTACCATAAGTTTACACTTAAACTTAACCAAACCTTAAGTTTAATATCAGCTGTTGTATAACAACTTAAAACATAAGAATGTGACTTTAACAGCAACACTAAACCAAACTAAAATCAGAATTAGAACTCACCTCAACTCATCTCTGACTTTACCTTTGGAAATAGATACAAATACTATTGTCGCATATCACTCTCGATCTACCAGGTAGCTTCCTTTAGCGAATAAAAACTCCATTTCACCAGTATTATAGGAATCTCCCGATTCTGTAACTGTCGCATTGTCTATCCAGAATCTCAACAGGTTCCTCCTTATAAGATCATACTCTATCTCCCGATGATGTCTATCAAAATAACTCTTCTAACGATCCCGAGTTTCTTGCATACATATTTTTATAACATTAACCTTTTCAAGAGTTTGCAGAGCCAACTCTGGTCACTCTATTTGTCGCAAACATCCTAGTATATAGGACTCGGGCACCGCCTTCCGTATAAAGCTTCGTAAGGTACCATCCCAATACTAAAATGATAACTGTTATTGTACGCAAATTCAATCAAAGGAAAATGATCATCCTATTACCTCCAAACTCCAAAACACAAGCTCACATCATATCCTCGACTGTCTGAATTATCCTCTCAGACTGTCAGTCTGTGAATGAAAAGCTATACTAAACCTCAATCTAGTACCTATTGTATCCTGTAGACTCTGCCAAAATCACGATGTAAACCTAGGATCACGATCACACACAATAGAAATTGGAACACCATGTGTGACGCTTAAAATTAAATTCCTAATTATCTTATTTAATTCGAAAACATAGATTTGTTCTAAATAAATATATGATGCTCACAATTTTTATCCATATGGCTTTGTAAAATTCAATGCATCGAAATACAAATACAATGCACCATGATAAACAAATTTATGCAAAAACATTTACAATCCCATTCCTTAATCTCAATCGTGCTCCGTCAACCTTACTTGTGGAAACCCTCCTGAACCTGAACCTGAACCTGCACACAATACACAAAACACACATGCACGTGAGTAACAAAATACCCAGTATGTACACTTACCCATCATTTACCAAGGCATCTTAAACATAAGTCCTTCACTGGTAAAGTGTGTTAGATGTTACAGTTCATTATGGTTCTAAGGTAAACACCCTAGGTTATCTAGTTCAATATCCATTCATGCATTATCAGTTTGAGGGAAAACACTCTTAACACTTCTATTTACATTCTTTCTTAGTACATTATTTGAGGTTTAGGTACTAAGCCTAATTACACTTAACTATCATAGGGTAATTCAATTGTTCACTCATTATTCTTCCTTAAGAATCACTGTTTCATACTAAGAGATGAATGAGAACGACATTGGGAATGGTCTGGGTAGGCCGTTCCTTAACCCATTTTGACCTTACAAAATCTGTTCTGGAGTTGGAACGGTCTTGGCCATGGTTTGAGTAGCCCGTTACCAAAATTGTTCCATCCTTCATAAAATCCATTGGAAGTGGAATGGACTATGACACAGTTTAGGTAAATCGTGCACAACTCGTTCTGACCTTCACAAACTACCTTGGAAGTGGAATGACTTGTGAAACGGTTAACACATCCCGTTTCACAGTCGTTCCCTCCTTCACAAAAACCTTCTATAAGTGGAACGACTATGGCAACGGTTTACCCTACCCGTTCCCATACTCGTTCTGACCTTTAGATTACAGAACACGACAATATTAATAAATATAATTTCACACCATTCAACACATTTCAAGATCAACACTCCTAAAGAAAATTCACATTCATTCACAACCTTAAACCACATTATTCAACACTCAAAAATCTCATTCCAAAATTCATATACACACACTAAATCACCTTCACACCATACATCAAATTCTAAATAAACCACATTCATTCTAAATCCAACCACCCAATCGAATCATATTCATTATGATCACATGATAACACAATTACAATGTCAAATGTAATGGATGCAAACATGAATGTCAATGCATTTAACACAAATTCACGCCCTAGGGTTTTTTTTGTGTGCATGAGAGAGTCCACTCTCATAATTGGCTAATGCCCACATAAATAGAGCTTTAGCTCAAATTGGCTAATCATCACTTTTAATTTGGAGCTTTCGCTCGATTTGGCTAATCCCCACAATTATGAATATACAACGATGATCATGAAAATGTCCACATGACATATATGAATGAATGCAACCATATTCAGTTTTCATTAACAGAATCTCATCACATAAATTCTTGGCTTGCACTCAAGATGCCACGCACATGGTAAATCACAACACAATCACATAATCACATGCATGACACTAAGCATTATTGTTAATCACATATTTTTAAAGTTCTTTCCATTCACCACGTTAACAATTCAATACCATGGCAACCCAAGAACACACAATTCCTTCAATTTTATTTCCACCACAACCAGACCAGCTCACAACATAACTCAACTGTCAAACTAGAACAATTTACAAGGGGTGTCCAGACGGTTTATTCGGTAGGTTTCGGTTAACCGACCGAATTAACCGTTAACCGAATTCTTGGAAAAAATTAACCAAACCAACCGAAAAAAGAAATTTAACCGAACTGAATTAACCGTTATTTTTTCGTTCGGTTTGGTTAAACGACCGAATTAACCGAACGTTTTCTACTAAAATAAAAATAATTTTGATATGTAAATTTTGGAAAAAAAAATTAAGATTTTTGTTAGTTTTAGTAAAAACATATATTAATTAAAATTTGTATACACTAAAAATGCTTTGAACTATAAATTATAAGATTTGTTTTCATAAATTATACATAAAAATATATATTTAAATAAACAAATAATAATTTCGGTTAATCGGTCGGTTATCAGTTTTTCACCGAACCGACCGATTAACCGAACTTTATAATTTTAACCGGACCGAACCGACGAAACTTTTAAATTAACTGAACCGAACCAAAATTTTTCGGTCGGTTATCGGTTGTTTTGGTCGGTTAACCAAACTTTGGACACCCCCACAATTTACATACCATAGCACAACATACAACACAATGTAACACACTTCACCTTATGCTTTCTACACCACATTTTATGCACACTCATGATCATTCAGTCTAATATACTTTGTGACGCCTAAAATTTACAAAGTTCATTGTCTTATAAATACGATTTTTGCACCTATTTTTTTAAAAAAAATGAAAGTGCACACTACAAACTCATCATCCATACATATATGTAACTGAAATCAAGAGAGACATACATGCATTTAGTTTAAAACCAAGCCCAATACAAGAGTAATGTAAATATGTGGAAGCCGTTGGTTTGATTTAAAACCATGCAAATGCTAAAAGCCTATACCAACATGTGTAAGGCTATACAAAATGCAAAAGCATGACGTATCAAAATCTGCTAGGAGCCAACCTATCCGCCACGTATCACACGCTCAAGCTCCTTCCAAAAGTAAGTCCCAGCCGCTACTGTCGATCTGCACATAATCCAGCAATGACAGGTGAGTATATTTTAAATACTCGATAAGGCTATCCTTTAATGTCTCTACATGCCGGGGTGCAGGGGAGACTTCGGCCATCCCGGCCTTATTCTCCCTATGGCATACTAACGCCATTCACAACAATCATTTAGATGTTATTTGTTTCAATTTAAGTGTTTAATTCATCCATTCTAAGTTTTCACCCA
>CANYCX010327833.1:0-14559 GCA_948193385.1 Breynia disticha f. nivosa
ATTCTTTGACAATTTTCTGCTTCGATTTTAGTTGAATTTCATAATTGTATGCTCTAAGTCCTGAATACACAAAAATAACCATAATTAAGCCGAATCAACACTTAATTAAACCAAAAGTATGATAAATGTCACATAATAGAATACGAAATATAAGTATAAATTGACATTTATCAAGGCCCGTTTGTAAACGTCAATAATATGGCCAAGTAAGGGTGTAGATTCAAAATCTAATTAGGGGCATGGGAAATCATGTTAGGAGATACATAAGCATTCATTCATGCCTATCCATTTTGATGTTTCTTTGTGAATGAATGAATTTAGTGATTGATGCTATGGTTGTTCGTATGAAATTGCGAGTATGGTGAAAACCATGCTATGCATGTATGAGTGTAAGCATTCTTTTTGTTCTTATGGAAGTTGTGAATGATTGATCAATAATGTGGAATGTTGCTTGGAAATATAATGGATTAACAATGAGATGGTATGTTGATGTGTGGTCATATGATTATATGTTTTGGTTGAATGTGATTATATGTGAAGTTGAGATGAAATTGCTTGTAGGTTGGAGGATGAATAAGGCATGAAGCTTAGTAAAAAAATTTGGCTAAGTGTTGGTGGCAAACAACCAGTCACGAACGTGACTGATTCTAGTCACGAATGTGACTGGTGTTCTGGTCGCCATTGGAAGGAAGAGAGACCATCCATGAACGTGTCTGACACTAGTCACGATCGTGACTGGCCTTCTGGCCAAGTTTGGTTAGGATTTTGCAAGGGTTTGGCTAGGGTTATAACCGGTCACGATCGTGATTGGATTTTAGATGGTCATTCTTCTAATTCCAAATGGGAGTCACGAATGTGATCCCCATTCTGGAACTCTTTTTGGCATCCTTTTCATAGCCACGAACGTGACCCCAAGTGAGGGCACAAGAACCATGAACGTGGCACACATCCAGGCTCCCAAAATTCATGTTCACATATGTTCATGTATGTTCATTGCTTTCCAGGGTTTCTGTTCATATAGGTTCATGTGTGTTCATTGATGATCATATGCCTTGTTTCGATCCTATGTTTAAGAATGTGCCATGATTCTATGTTAAATCCTTTAGCATGATTAATGATATTGAGAAATGTTCTTGATAAATGATTCTTGTGTTTGAAATGACTTTGGTAGAAATGTGAATATGATTAAGTGTTAACAACATTGTATGAATGAATGCCAATTGCTTAGAAAGTTGTCCATTTCGGTAAGTGTTGCTTATTGAGTTTCGCAACTCACTGCGTTTCATGTCTGCCATACTGGCAGGGACCAGAGGGGGATTTTGGACTAGAAGGGTAGACCATTTGCTTGTTTCTGACACGGACGCAAGGGTTTGAAGAACTGAGGTGGGATGTGCACTAGGGTTGATTTGTTTTATGTCATACAATTGGTTGTAATGAACATGATAGTGCATACATAGTGCATATCTGTATTTTGCTCAGTTATAATTGAAATGAGATAATTTAAGTTCATTTTCTTTTGTAACCACAATTATTTTGTATACTTCGATCATTTTGGGATATTTCCTTCTCAAATTTTGTAAAGTTCTATTTCAAGTAATGGAATGTATATTTTCTAATTTGTATTTCCACTTGTTCTTTGCAAATATTATGATGTCCAAAGTCAGTTACCATTTGCGAGTAGTACGTATATTTATTTGATGGTAGTCGAATTTGGGGGTCACACTACAACAATATAAACCTTCACATTTAGTATCATAAAATGACAGCATTCTCAATATCCTGATTTATTATGATATATAAGTTAATTGGACTTGTATGTAAATCGTCGCTTTGAAATATTATACGTAATTGTAGTCAAAATCTGCTGACAAATAACATTGCCAAGCTTTTTGAGACAATCTCTTATACGCTCTCTGACAGGCCATTAGCAGAAAATACCATCTTGAGTTGTGCTTGCAAAATTTTACAAATACTTAGATCTGAACATGGAAGACAACTATGAGGGAGATTAGTCATTATTCAGCACCAAATATTTACCTTGTCATGGTTTTTCCTTCTTTCATCATATCACTTTCATTTTAAGAAGGCTAACACCATGGTCAAGCCACTTATACAGATTAAGATTAGAAGAGTAAGATCAATTCCTATGAACTTGCAAGATGAATCAGGAATAATTAAATCATTCATGCTGTAACAAAGAAGAACTGGTACTCATTTTATATTAATCTGTATAGGTTAACAACCAAATTGGTATACAAATAGCCAATAGGCTAATTGCTCATTCATACTGTAACAAAGAAGAATTGGTACTCATTTTCATTTTGGACATGAAATAAATGTTGACACGTGAACTTAGAACTTTACTTATGGGTTCATTAACAATAAAAACATTCTGCGATTTTCATACATGAACTTGGCATAGTTCATGTTTAAACACAAAATGCAGGGCTTAATTTTGCTTCTAATATGTCATAAAAAAGATTAGTTTATTTTCAATATTATAGTAAACCCAAAATGAGTTTGACCTCTCTTCAAAAGGCAACAACCCAACTTTTATGGAATATTTAGATTAACGCATTTTGATCTCATTTATTTAACATTTTGATTAATAAAACAAATATATCTTCTAGGACCACCAAACACTCAATACTTCTATACTTAACAAAGACACTCTCAAAACCTAAATTCTAACAGAAACCATTTGACTCAACCCACAAATTATTGAAAAAAAACTATTATATGGTAGTAGTAGTAGTGGCTATTAGTGTACCACACTTTCTTACCTTCACTATTGTCCAACTATGGAGTTTTCAGGCTCTATATCACAGTAGTTCTTCAGGCTCCTCAATGCTACAAGCAATGGATTAACGTCGAACCATGTTTTTGCAGTTGAACTTGAGAATATAAGCAAAGTTGACATGAATAGTAGCCATGTTGGCATGATGTAAATAGCCTGGTCTTCATTGCATCATCTTCAGTTGGCTACTTTTTGGACAAGGATGAGGAGTTTATAAGCCAGAATCTCATATGTGGAGATCCCATAAGGCATGGACGAATAATGATGAAAAAAAAGATAAATGATGTAACAATGACACATGAAACTGAACCAGTCTCTCCTGTCAATATCTCTTAATCTTTCTCATGTTCCATCAAATTCTATGTATGTAGTGTTCTCCTCCTCAATTATATCAATGGCTAGCTATCACTATATGCTAAAATGGAACTTTTAAACAGAAATGGTCCAGCTCAAAGCCTTGAAAGTGAAAAGCTTCCTTCATTTCTAAGAAATTCAAGCAACAAAACTGAACTGAGAATTATTATACCATTAGTGCCACTAGTTATCGTGTTAAAAACCGTATCTGTAGCTCTTTATGTTTTAAGAAGACTAAAATATGCAGAATTGTGAGAATATTGGGAAGAGGAATATATGGTCCTTAGATATTCTTTCACAAAGATCTTTATAAAACAACAAAAGGGTTCTGAGATAAGGAGTTACTCGGATTAGGAGGTTTCAGAAGAGTTTATAAAGGAGTGTTACCTCCTTCTAGTATTCATGTTGTAGTGAAGATATTTATCCAATTCTGAGCAAGAAATGAGGCAATTTGCAGCTGAAATTGTGAGTACGAGAAAACTCAAGCACCAGAATTTGGTTCAACTATTAGGCTATTGCAGGCAAAAAGACGAGCTTCTATTGCAGCATGCTAATCATATGAAGAGATTTATAATGAATGTGAATGACTTTGTAAAGAGAATTCGTTACAGAAAAAGGAAATGAAAAAGATTTCTTTTACTTGAAGAGTCTCTGCTACAAGGTTTTTTTGATGAGTTTAAATGAAAATTAAGAGGTGAATTAGTAATCAATTTAATTTGATAAAAATAATTCAAAATTTTAGAAAATTAGAGAAATGAAATCCTGCATTATGGTTAAGTTGATTGTTTTAACTTTACTATATTTATATAGATTCTGTTTATTTGTATTTTCACTAGAGATGTTATTTTAAATAATTTATTATTAATAATTATTTTATTTTAAATTATAATATTTAATAATTATTATATATATAATAATTATTTATCTGATCCAATAAGTGATTCGATGCTTAATTCAGGTTGTTGGCGGGGCTAGATTTTAAAACAATGCTAATTTTTTGAAGTTAAAAACAATATATTTTATACAGAATAACAAATCCAGTACAAGTATTATTTTTCCTAGAAGTGTTGTGCATAAAATATACAAGTGTATACTAAATATTTTGTTGGACTCATATTAGTATTTTGTCTTTAAACATTGTTAAATAATTCAACTTATCTTTCTACTTGGAATGAGAATAATAGGAATTGAAAATGTTGAAATTCGTATTGTATTACATGCAGAAAGTGTTAGTAGGTATTGAATTATCATCAATTATTGGTTGTCTTAGTTACTACAACATTGCCAACAAAAACAATCTTTTAATTCTATAACCATTTGTATTTTGGTTTTATATGAAATGATACTTATACTCTGCTACAAATTAGTATATATTTACTTCATTTATATGCAACTAAAATACTTATTTTTTAATTAAAAAATATAAATTATTCTTTTCCAGTAGTATTAATTTATTTATCTAAAAAAATCCTGGATAAATCATTTTGGTTAAATCATTTTATGTCATTCTGTAACTTCGATGTTGCAGAGCTAAATCTTTCCAAAATTCTGCTTTTGTTTTATAGAATTTTGATAGGAAAGAAGTGTCCCTCGATGGATTATGTACCTAAAAAGTTTCTTTTGCCTCTTTTCTTAAAAAATAAGAATTAGAGAAGATGATAAAATGTTAGCTAAACGAATGTCACAATCGCCAAATAAATTGAAGGCATCAGATCAGAGGATTGATGCAACACAATTACATTAATTCCAAAATCAAGAAAAACTAAAGGCACAGCGAGACAAAACACAGTCTTTAAGATCCAACAACACAATATCACATCTGCACTGTTTACATGTTTTTCAACTCTTCTCTTCCTTCCTAGGATGGATGATATCAACCCCACAAAACCCCCCCTTTCATCAAAACTCCGCCTCAGTAGTATGCCTTTCGTGGGTTGTTCTGTACACACAAAGAAAACATCACAACTCGCGTCACGACGGTGACTACATACCCCCATTTTTCGACCGAAACTGCCGAAAACACATATGAAACAATCATCACAGGGAACAGAGGAATACCAGTGGATTAGGTCTGTGACGATAACCAAGCATCATCCTCTTTTTATACTGCTCGTATATGTCGTCCTCAGGAAGTACCTCCCCAGGATTGTGCGCACCGACACCCAAATGGTCCTGCTTCACATCACCGGCCATAATAGGATCTGCAATACCACTTCGCGAGCTCCCCAGACCCTCACCTGAAAAACCACTTAACCTCACTAAAAAAATGTTCTTGATGACATGGAAAAACCAAGCTTTAAACTCTTTTTCTCACCAATCCACATTTTCAAACAAATGCAAACATGTCTAACAAACAGAAAAAAATATATACAGATAGAGAGAGAGAACCTTCTCTCCAACCCATTTTGGACAAGAGCTTATGTCCAACATTGTCAGCCTGAATTTTAGCTCTTTCTGCAGACTCTTTTGTTGCTTTTTGTGCTGCTGCATCATTACAGCTAGCCATGAACTTCTCAAGCTCTTCTTGTGGGATGTAGTCCCCCATGTGATGACCTCTTTTTGAAGAAGCACCTGAGTCAAAATATACAAAGACAGTGAACTGCATCAGAATTCAGACATAGGAAAAATTATAATGAGACAAAAATCATGGTCAATAAGCCAAGATAAAAGAATAGAAACCTTGAAGTGAAGCTGGCGGGGGCATCTCATCTTTGGAGTGCTTAGGCTGTCTCCTCCTTTCTTCTTGAGCAGCCTTCTTCATATAGAATTCCATCATTGCTATAGGATCAGTTCCTGCCGGTGCACTGGATTCACCTGCAACATAGGAAGAAGAACAATTAAATGGTGCCTTCATTTGTTTTTTCCGGAACACAAGTGGGCCATTCTGAACAAAAACATGAAGGAAACACAAACATGAAGGGCAAAGTGAGTCCCATAAGGAAAAAAGTTTCTGTTCACCGGGCAGGATGACATAAATTAAGCCAAAGAGTCAAATGCATAGCTGCATCTAACCAAGGAATCTCCGGGTTGCTAACAAAAAACAGTTGGATTTTTTATTGTAACATGCATTCACACCAGAAAATTAGAAACTGTTTCATTACCAAATCTTCCTGTGGATGTAGATAGTGCTGAAGTCTCAATCCCAGAGCCCCTGGGCTCAGCATTGGCTTCATACAAAGCTGATGCAGGAGTTTGGTAATTTGACTGCTGCTGATGTGAGCTTTGGGAACCACTTGCATATTTAGAACCTGATGACATAGTGCCAACTGTACAAGTGGCAGAACTAAAGGATCAAATTTTTTTGTTCCAGAAAAATAAATATGCTGGAGATCAAGTTCAAGTTCAAATGCTGAATCATACAATGGTCCCATGATAATAATATGAAAATTTTCCACTCATTCGCAACCGTAATGAACCCAGAATATGCAAGAAGAGAACGGTTGAAACACATGCAACCATATCCCCTTATGACCCACATTACTGATCACAAATTGCAAAGAAAAAAAATTAAAGCTTCTGTAATCCTTGGACATTGCATGGAGCTAAATCAAGAGGCATATCCTGGAAAGAATATCCCACATATTCGTGTTGTTATTAGCCCTACCAAATAAGAAAATAGTCACTTTTCCTAAAAGCTACCAAACCACCCTTTTTGTGTTAACTAAAAGGCTGAGCTAAACGAAATTATGCAGGATGATGGTAGGAATTCAGGCGCATCAAACAAAGTAGAGATATTTCAATAGCCCTCAACAAATAAACAAATAAATAATGTATTTATTCAACCTTAAAAAACTAAAAAGTATAAAAATTGAAGCATTAACCTGTAGGGGTCTGAGAATCCTTATCATGTGAAAGAGCCTTCTGCTCTTCTGCAAGCCGATACTCATAGTATTTGTAATGAGCGCAAGTGGTGTCAAATAGAAATCTGCAAGTAAAAACATACCAACATAATTAGAGCATCACAATTGCATGCATAGATATGGGGGAAATTCCTGTCAAAACTATGGAGGATATATGTAGTATGCACTAAACAATAAAGATGTAGTAAAAAGAAATCTTTATACAATACTTACTTAAAAGGAGTATCCCCAGGATTCTTTTGGCGAGTAATATCCTCAAACTGCCTTCCATTTTTGGCAACAAAACTGGCCAACTTGTCAGCAACTTTCTTCACTGTAGGATCACTTGGGGAAGGCGGTGCTGCATATCACTTACAAAACTGATTAATACCGATAGCATGAACAAGGGAATGCAAATTACTCTTGTAGCAGGCGTGCCACATATGCCAAATCTTTCATTGAACATCTCTTTCCACCAATGAAGGTTGGTACTTAAGATATAAGCTGCAGTCATGAGACAAGAAATGTTCAAGAATGGTTTGTCCTATTCATTTGAATTTCAAGATCAGAGTAGAAAACCCCAGATGATTTCTGTTCTTTTATTTGGCCTTGATGGAAAAAAAAAAGACATGTAAAGAAAATTACAATATCCTTTCATAAAATGAGTTCGTTGAAGTTTCAAAGATGGGAAAACCATAGAAAAGATAATGATTGATAAGAAATTCACCAAGATTTGTTTCTACACCTTTTTATGGAGGATAAATGAAGCTTTAAAGAATCAAAAGCTCAAAATTAAAGGGCAAAAATTTAGGGAAAGGTTCAAACAAACCAAGCATTAAAAATCACAATAAGTATTTAAGAGGGAGTGGAGGATTCGTCCACCATAGGCCCCAACACCTTGTGCTTACTAGAGGAGACGCATTGGGCTGAATTCGAGATTTCCATAAGAAAGTTCAATAAAGCATTAGAGCTAAACTCATAAACAAGACGGTGTTTTATGCCATCTTCTCATATAACAAGTCAAGTACCAAAAGAAACAGCAAAATTCAATATCAACCAGAGACCAGAGACCAGAGAAAAACTGTATAAGCAGTAATTACCAACATCCACTTGACTTGGTGATTTGTCAGAGGCATCAGACTGAACCAATTTCTGCCTTTTTGTCGATAAATCGCCTGAAACAATTCCCTCATCAGCCTCGTCTTCATCATCCTCATCTGCACCCAACTTAACCACAGGAGCAACAATCTTTGATTTTGATTTTAAGCTGAAAGCAAGCTTCCCGCCTGAAGCACTTTGTGGGGTCTTCTGAGTCCCAGTGCTCTTAAATTGCATGGTTACTTTTCCAGTAGAAGATTTAGGAGCTACACTTCCAGAAATGATCATTTTAGGTTTAGAATCCTTTTCAGAAGCACCCTTATCCTTGTCTGAGTCTTTCTTATCCTGTTGAAGTTGCTTGAACCTCTCCATGAACGACCCGTCATTTACAAAAAGGCTAGATGGTGCTCCTTTGTCCATCAGAATTTTTACAGCTTTTCACTGTTTGACAAATAAGCTTTCAACCCATTTAGACATAAATGCCAATCCATAACTCGGAAAATTTTCTCAACATTAACAAGAACTAATCCATGAACATCACCAAAACAACATTAAAAATATACAAATTAACACCTATTCCTACCCAAAAAAAACTACAGATAACAAATAATTCAACCCGAAAAGAATCTTAAATTTCTTCCTACAACACATTCAACAATCGAATGCAACTCAAAATTTGAACAAATTAACATCACAAGCGAACAAAAATTCATCTTTACTCAAATCAAAACTAAAGTTCAAAACTTTTCTACATAACCAAGAGCAATAATTTTTCACTAAACTAAGCACGAAGTCTAAACAATGGAATCGAAAAATCTACATTATTGATCCTAAAAATTGAAAACAATTAACGAATGAATAAAAATTAAAATCAAACATTACATTAAAATTCAATTATTACATAAAAATCCTAGAAAAATCAAAATCTAACTCTAATAAACTGAAACAAAACCCTAAACGCAAAATCGATCAATGATAAACAAGAGAAGAAAATCCCCCTTGAAGTACCTAAAAAAGCGGTGAAAATTGGAAGAAGGATGGAGAGCGTTGAAATATGAGATGGCAGATCAAACGGTGGGGAACGTTTATTTGGAGGAGGAAAGTGGTGGTGCCTGTGGTGGAAGAAATATTAGAGATTTGTGTTGGGTTTTTGTTGATTGCGTCTTATTCTTATAGCTCTATTATTTTCATTTTGTCCTTCTTGTTGTTGTTATTTCATTTTCGTCCCAAAACTTTATCAAATCCAATCGTTGTTGTTATAATTTAGACATCCTTAATGTTGGATCGTGAGAAATTTTATTTTGTATCATTTATGAATTTAGAATTTTGTTTATTAAGTTATTTAAGTATTTAAATATTTAATTTAAAAAATTTTAATATTTTTAAATACAAATAATTTTATACAAATATGTATATTAACTTTAAGTTATTTGTTGGATTAGTGAATCATTATTCAATTAGTGAACCAATCATTTATTCTTTTTTGGTTCAATCGCTGGTTTGATTTTGATAACTAGGGTTGTAAATGAATTCAGCCGATGGTTCAACATTTGACTCGTTAAAAACTCGTTCATGACTTAGGTTGTTAATAAACGAGTTGAACTTGAAAAAAAGTCAATCTCGTCTATGTAAATGAACCAAGCCTAAACACTCAAGGTAGTTGACTCGTAAACTGTGAACATACTAGTTTACGAGGTTAATTTTAGACTCGTAAACTCGTAAACATATCAATTTACGAGGCTCATTTTAAACTCGTGATCAAGCTCGTAAATTGTACAAAGAATTGTAACATGAAAACGAAATTGATCTGAGAAACATCAAATAAAGAACAAATAAACGCTAACAGGGTCGTATTAAGAAATTCTCTGGGCTAGTCAAAATTTTGTTTAATTGTTTCTTATTAAATTTTTTATTCAAACACTAATTATCGTTAAAATTTTACTTTTTTTTTTATATTTTGCTAGTAAAAATTTTAAATCAAATTGTTTATTCAAGTTTTGAAAGTAATTTTTAATTGACTTTTGGTATAGTAAAATATAAATAATCATTTGATTTTTCTAATGCCTGAATCAATGTGAAAAATATTATTAATTGCATTATAATATTTTTAAAAAATTAATAATTATAATGTAGGCCGCGAGATTAAAAGAATAGAGATATAGTTGACTATCTTGGTTTGTAATTCTAAGAGATAATTCTCAAAGCAAGGTGCGTACCACTATATGTCCTATCATGAACACATATAGGTCCATAAATAGTAAGGTAATGATGTTTATTATGAAATACATTCAGATTATCCATGTCTAACTCAATAAACATGATATAAAATTATTGTTGTTCACATAATATGTCAAAATAAAAAGTATTTTAGAAAAAAATAGAAAGACTAAAAATTGAATTATTTACAAATTATTTTATAAACATTACTAAATTAGTTGACTGCACTCATATAATTATACCTAAAGGACGTTGATGCCAATGAGCGTTGTAAGTTATTCTCACGTTGTAAGTTATTCTCATGCTATTTACTCTAATGTGATAATAAATTAAAATAATATTCTTTGGTTTTCAAAATTATAACTATATAAACTCAATTTTTTATGACTTATTGAGAGACCTTACACTTGACGAGGCCCCAGGCCTTTGCCTTAGTGGCCTAGGGCTTCAACCGACCATAAACCCCAAAAGACATTGAGCACTAATCTTAATTAATATCTTCCCCAGAGAACCAGCCATCGAAAATGAGGGACCCACGACCGATACCATTGTGTAATGTGATTTACAAAATTACTGCAAAAGCATTGGCAAGCAGGCTAAAGATCCCAAATGTAATTGATGAAACACAAAGCGGGTTTGTAATAGGGCGTCTTATCACTGATAATGTTGTGATTGTCAATGAAATAATCCATACCATGAAAGGAAGAAGAGCAGGTCACCCGCTAGCAGCCTTAAAATAGATATAGCAAAACTTATGACAAGCTAGAATGGGGTTTTCTGGAAGGAATTATGTTAGCATTGGGTTTTTGCTCGGAGTGGGTAAAGCTAACGATGCAGTGTGTACAAACCATTTGCTTTTGGGTGGTGATTGGACAAGAGCAGAGTGATCTCATTATACCAGAGAGGGGACTTCGCCAAAGTGACCCGATCTATCTTTACCTCTATATCATTGCCACAGAAGGCCTTACTGCACTAATTCGGAATTACGAACAACGTAGACTCTACCATGGGTGCAAAGTGAAGAGAAGGGCTCCTAGTATAACTAACTTCTTTTTTTGCAGATGGTGCCTGTGACGCTCAAATTTAATCTTTATTTTGTTAAGAGGTTTTCCTAAAATCTATACAATTTTTTTGACAAATAAAAACAGTTGATAATTAATATGAAAAAGCCAGTTTGCACATATGCAAAAAAACAAAAGTTTATAATTAAAATAAATGGAGAGAGTTACAAATTCTATTAAAAATATGTATAGGTGTTTACAAAACTGTGGAAACATTTTTAAAGGAAAAGTCTTTATTGTCGCACCCTCACCCATGTATGGAATCCTCCGCCTACCTGCCACAACACCAACAACCACAATAGAATAGGTGAGTATAAAACTCAGTAAGTGGATACCTCCTACGTCACTTACCTATCCATATAAAGTCTAATACACTCGTTCATTTATCCTTACTCTTGTATCCCTAGATAGGTCCTCGTTTACTGTTCATGAAACACTCTACTCTTCTCTTGGATTCTAGGATACATTATCTGGGGTGCTTGATTCATGTTTCGACAATGTTAATTGATTCCCAAAAGTTACTTTTTAAGTCCCTAACTTCTTCCAGATTATGTACAAACTCTAAGATGTTTTAAGGTGTAGTTTTCTAAGTCAATCAGCCTTCTGGGCCATATTAACGTAGGTTTGTTCTATGGGTAATGTACGTTATTCTTATGGCCAATTCCAGTATAAACCCATCCAAGAATAACGTATTTTACCCCTTCAAATAACGTACGTTACTTCATGTAACGTAGGTTATTTCCACTCTAAACATACGTTAACTTGCTCCAGAACCTATATAATTCATATTTCGGATCACACCAACACTTAACTAATTTTTGAACTCAAGTAACATCAGACCAAGTACATTCCACATCATTCAACACACATACTAATGCCTATACTAGCACACAAAGAGAAACACATCAACATCATGTAATTAACACAAGAATCACAATCCATTCCCACTTCACAATATCACACAATGACTAACATCATCCCATTACCTAACCCACACAATCAACCACGTTCTCAAACTTTTTTACATAAACTTGCATCCTTAACATTCACAACCTTGTATCCACCATATCATTTCACATAGAAAAGAGATCACAATTTAAACACAGACAACATCATACATTTCACACTTTACACAACATCACTCAATCAGACCCTAACACATTAACATGAAAAACGCACTTACCCTCTTATACACATATGGAAATCATCCAACAATCATAACAATAACATAAGCATGCCACATACTCTATTCTCATGCAAATCAATTAACCCGTTCCATTATCATGCAATTATCTCAATTTTTCCACATTTTACAAGTAGCCACAACTCATCCATATTATCATATAGTACCACACACTCATTTTCATTAACCTTCCATACCACAAACTACATTAATACACACCTACATATAATTCATTCTATATACTAATCCACTTTATTAATGCAGCACATAATATAGGATCAATCACATCTCGTATAACATACATCAACATAACGGAGTAGATGCTCATCAATCATTTACATCATAAACCCAAGTATATCCAAAACATATGCATTATGCTTATGGTATGCCTTTCATTTTCTCTAAATCTCATATTTCCTCCCTCTTAGAGGGTTCTCTCACTTTCCCTTGGTTGTCGAACTAGTGTCCATACACTTATAATCACTCAGTCTCGTATAGCACCTTTTTTATCCAGCATATGCAATTAGAATCACTTACTCTCGCATTACCAAATCCCTATCCAGGCACATGTGATTAGAATCACTCACTCTCACATTACCTGTGTCATTGTGATTAGAATCGCTCACTCTCACAAGACACTATCTCATTTTGGGTATATGTGATTAGAATCTCTCACTCTCGCATTACCAAATCTCTATCTGACACATGTGATTAGAATCACTCACTCTCACATTGCCCGTGTCATGGTGATTAGAATCCTCTCACTATCACCCGACACCATTCTTTCCCAGGTAAATGCGATTAGAACACTCACTCTTGCATTACCAAATCTCTATCTAACACATGTGATTAGAATCACTCACTCTCACATTGCCCGTGTCATTGTGATTAGAATAGCTCACTCTCACAAGACACTGTCTCATTTCGGGTATATGCGATTAGAATCTCTCGCTCTCGCATTACCAAATCTCTATCCGGCACATGTGATTAGAATCACTCA
The DNA here is from genome assembly GCA_948193385.1 of Breynia disticha f. nivosa. Taxonomy (NCBI): domain Eukaryota; kingdom Viridiplantae; phylum Streptophyta; class Magnoliopsida; order Malpighiales; family Phyllanthaceae; genus Breynia; species Breynia disticha. The sequence continues at coordinate 13,550 of CANYCX010327833.1, forward strand.
CTCTCAAATTGCCTGTCACGGTGATTAGAATCCTCTCACTCTCACCTGACACCATTCCTTCCTAGGAAAATGCGATTAGAATCACTCACTCTCGCATTACAAACCTCTATCCACACACCTGTGATTAGAATTCCTCACTCTCATAGGGCGCTCTTACCTTCATAGCCTATGTGATTAGAATCACTCACTCTCACATAACTATTTTCATTCATGCTCTTATCTATAGCATAGATGATTAGGATTACCCACTCTCACCTGTAGGGTTTTCTATGTGTTTAAAACTTTTTGGCAGCGGAAAACATGAACAAAAACACACAAGAACAACCCAAGAGTCACCTGTAATCGACTCAAAACATATTAGAGACAATCGGTTTACTAAAACACATTAAAGGTTAAAACTTTATGAATAAAAGATCATACCTTGCAAGCTTTCTTCCTTGGCCGATTGTTCTAGGACAAAACTGAGTAACTACCACCTTATAATACAATAAGATGACCTTGATGACACCAGTAGAGAATCCCACACGTGATCCCTCCACAGATTAACACACAGATTAGCAAAATCGTGTACTAACACAAAGGAAAAATGTCTCACCTTAGTCTTGTGAATTTCGAATGAGAATCTGACTGAGCGGAGAGCACTAGGATGATTATATCATACAATCAGCCCCTGAAACTCACTTCACTCTTGAGAGAATACCAAGAAATCACTCTCTTTGATTTTCTTGTGAAGGCACACGACTAGGGTTCTTCTTTTAGTGGACGGCTAAACCTAGGTTAAAGGAATGAATGATTTTCTCTTTCATAAAAGCTATTAAAGAGAAGAGTTTTGCTATGGTTAAACTCTTAACACTCCTAATCCTTTTAGGACTAGTTTAAGAGTTTAATTTCAACTTAAAAACCTTTTAAAAACAGGTCATAGCCGTGTGCCTCATTGTAGATAAGTGAAAGATTCAAACTTTCAACATTATCCTCCTTTGTCTTAATTTAAGACAAAGCTCCTTAATTCT